>ML253971.1:0-26419 GCA_005239495.1 Nicotiana undulata
AGTCAAGCCTCGATCACAGCCTTTCCTTTAGAATCCGACTCTGAAACGGTATTATCTAGACATATTCAACCCAAGTATATCAATAATGGCTCAATAAATCAAACTCATAGCCTAATTATTTATTTCAAAGCACTCTTCCTAAGATTCCGAAATTTGACCTCGGGCCCGCATGGTCCAAACACGAGGCTCGGACCAAAACCTGATCACCCATAACCCCACGAGTTTGAATATATGATTTGTGTTAAGATTCGACCCCAAATGGAGGTTGAATTACTCAATATTCTAAAAATCCAACTTTACCTAGAATCCTTAATCCCTACTTTAATTTACATGTTTTTAGGCCTAGAGTTTAGTGATTAATTGAATAAATTAAGAGGAAACGAGGTCAAGAGCACTTACCTATGGAGTTATGGCAGTTGAGGAGCTTGATTTTCGCTTATGGGTGGGTTTGAGGAAGAAGGGGGAAGTGAAAAATAGGAGTGACCCGTAAGGGGTCTGTTTTGGACTTAAAGAAAACACCTGGGCAAAATACTATATGTGTTCGCGTGCACTGAGCTGCGTTCGCACAGGCTTATCTCCCCAGGCCTATGCGTTCGCGAGCCCAGAGCCGCGTTCGCACAGGTTTGACCAAACAGACCTATGCGTTCGCAGGCCAATGGTTGCGTTCGCACAGGTCAAATACCCCTCCCCCACCCAAGTCCTATCTTACCTAGTGCGGACGCACCCCCTGCCCGCGTTCGCACTGACCCGCCTAAACTACCCTCCGCGTTCGCACTGCCTTGTCCCCACAGCCCTCCGCGATCGCATCCTAAGTGGTGCGTTCGCATAGCACAATATGGACCCTGACCCCAGACCCCACTTTTACACAGGGCGTTCGCACCCCGTTGAGTTCGTTCGCATAGGGTAATTTACCTGGACACCATAAACCAGCAATTTACACCAGATTTTCATGTTTTTCACACCCCATTAGCTACCCGAAACTCACCCGAGCCCTCGGGGATCAAAACCAAAAACACACACGACTCCAAAAACATCCTACGGACTTGTTCAAGCTTTTAAATCATCAAAATATCATCAAAAACCATGAATCAAACCCCAAAACCAAATTAATCAAACTTAAGAACTTTGAAATTCTAGAATTCACTTCAACGCGCCGAACCGGCCTAAACCACTCGGAATGACTTCAAATTTTGCAGATAAGTTATAAATGACACAACGGAACTATTCCCGGTCTCGGAATTTCATTCGGACCTCGGGAACATAAAATCACCTCTCAAGCCAAATTTCAAATTCTTTAGAAACCCCACAAGTTCATTAACTCCATTGTTTTCCTCATTTGGATCCGAAACCAATCAAATCAAGCCCGTTTTACACCAAATTCCACAGATAGGACAAATAACATATAAAAAACCTGTTTCGGGCTCCGAAACCGCAATACGGGCCCGGTAACACGGTTTTCACATAATTATTTATTTTCAAAAGCCTTTATTATTTTCAGAAAATAATTTTCTATAAAAATTCATTTCTCGGGCTTGGGACCTCGGAATTCGATTCCAGGCATACGCCCAAGTCCCATATTTTCCTACGGACCCTCCGGGACCGTCACATCACGGGTCCGAATCCGTTTACCAAAAATGTTGACCAAAGTCAACTTTATTCAATTCAAAAATCCCATTTTTATCAAATTTTCACATGGAAGTTTCCCGGCTACCTGCCCGGGCTACGCACGCATATTGACGTGAGATTAACGGAGGCCCTCGAGGCCTCGGAACACAGATTTAGCTGGAATTACTTAGGCTGACCTTTTGGGTCATCACATAGTCACTCGGCACACTCAATTACTCAGCACTCCGCACTCAGTACATATGCTCACTGTTGGTATGTTAGATTATGGAGGGTCGGATCCTGGCCAAGCATAAATATAAGTTAACATGGCCTGCTATAGCATGTAGACTGATCCCATAATGAGTCAATAAAGCTTTTTATGGCGTGCAACGCGGTCCCTTAAACAACCGATGCGGCATGCAACCCAATCCGATAAAAAATTGTTGCGACGTGCATTCTAATCCCATCAATGTCACTCACAACTCGGCCCTCAGGCCCCAACTCGGTCATTAATCACTCCAGTCTCTCCGGCTCAAAAATCTCATGCCAGTCGACCCAAATAATGATAACATGATGTAACAATGAATGATGAACATATACTAAGATATGATATGCAAATGAAGAATCATGAGTAAGTATATGATTACAGTTAGAGAAGATAACACAAAATAAAAGAAATAGCCTCGTTAGGTCTCAACCAGTTAAGCACATAGCCTAAACATGGTTTCTAACACGGTTCATGGCTCAAAAAATCAAACAAGTAGGGAGAACATGGATGTAAAAAGATATAACAGCAAAACAAGTCCGATCAGTCTAATATCGACTAAAATCATGATTTCCTCGGTGTACGCCCATACGCTTATCACCTAGCATGTGAGTCACCTCAATACATCTTTTATAACATAATTCCCTAGGTGAAATACCCTTAAATCAAAGTTTAGATAAGTTACTTACCTCGAACAAGCGGAATCCAAAATCGAACAAGCCAAACAATACTCTAGAAATGCCATCCTGTGTGTAACAACCTCCAAACAACTCGTAACTAACTAAAAGCAACTCAAATACATCAATAATGCCTAAAGAAACAATCACAAATGATAAAGGTAGAATCTTTACACATTTACTCAAAGTCAACAAAAAATTTAAATCCGAGCTTGCACCTCGTAACCCCGACAAAACTTACAAAATGCAAAAACTCAATCAATTACGAGTCCAGCCATACTAATTTCACTCTAATCCAACTCCGTATCTGTGTTCAAAACTCAAAAAATTACTTTAGGAAAGTTTAGACAAAAACCCCAAATTTCTCTTCTGAAATCATCAATTAAATGCCAAAAATGACGATGGAATCACAGAATAAAATTAATACCGAGTAGAAAACATGCTAAAATACCAGAAACCTCTGAAAATAAAGTACTTATAATCACTGTTCAAATTTATGAATCGTGATCGCGGAAACACCATCGCGATTGCGAAAAATAAAATACATTGCCTTGAAATACTTTACACATTCGCAGGCCTCCTCACGCGGACGCGATGCACAAAGATGCCAACTCTCCGTGAACGCGGTCTGGCCCGCGTGAATGCGAAAGAGAAATCACCAGCTCCCAGCTCCCCATTTTAACACTATGCAACTGCGGTTCTGCCTTCACGAATTCGGTGCTCCAGTTCCCTTAACTATACGAACACGTTCTATACCTCGCGAACGCGATGCAGAAAATCTAAGCTCCAGACTTTACCTTACACGATCACGTCTTCATGTTCGCGATCGTGAAGAACAACAGTGGCATCAGACACCTACAAAAACCAATAATGAAAATATGAAGAAAAATGGTACAAAATCAATCCGAAATATGCCCGAGCCCCTCGGGACTCCGTGCGAACATACCAACAAGTCCCATAACATAGAACGGACCTACTCGAGGCCTCAAATCACACAGAAAACATCAAAACCATGAATGTCACCTAAAATCGAACTTAATGAACTTTTAACTTCAAAAACTCGTGACGAACCATATAAAACCAATTCGAAATGACCCGAAATTTTGCACACAAGTCCCAATGACAAAATGAAGCTATTACAATTCCCGAGACAACAATTCGAACATGATATCACCAAAGTCAACTCTCGGTCAAACTTATGAAAATTCCAAACCTTCAAATTTTCAACTTCACCAAATGGTGCAGAAACCTTCTAGAAATATCAAAATGCGAATATGGGCATATGCCTTAGTCAAAAATCACTATCCGAACCAAACAGAACCATAAAAACTCTGATCCAAGGTCAAATATACTAAAGTCAAACTTGGTCAACTCTTCCCACTTAAAGCTTCAGACATGAAATTCATTCTTCCAAACAAATTCTGGATTACCCAAAAACAAAATCTAATGATAAACACAAGTTGCAATACATCATACGAAGCTACTCATGCTCTCAAACCACTAAGCGAAATGTAAATGCTCAAACGACAGGTCGATCGTTACATTCTCCCCCACTTAAACATACGTCCGCCTTCGAACGTGCCAAGAGTCATTCCAAAGCCATCAAATCGTCGTGTAACCTTACCATGCACATACCCAGAGGTGATCCCTCATTATCCCGATCTATGTAAGCATGAAAACATAACATAACTGAAGATCAGTATTTCAATCTTAGTTTGTAAACCTTAGAACCCAATTCCTATCATCTGGAATTCACTACAAGACCCATATCTCACGTCTACACACTGTATAAGTCTGAACATGTTGTATCAAGCCATAACCATAACCCAAGATGAAATCAAATGAGATACCACGTAACTCGCATACTCGTAGCAAATATTTTCGATCACGATAGCTGCTCAAAAACAAACTTGGTATCGTTAATAAACCTCACATCAACTAAAACCTCATTTAAAACCTTTGTACACTGCCGATGATGAAAGAAACACACAGAAACTCATAACCACTCATCATATCAACAAGTCATGCAGATCTCTCTCTCTCTCTCGCTCTCTTCCGACTAGAACCAAAGCTAAATTCTAAGCTGATTAGCGACATTATTCTTCCAAACATACCGTATATAGATTTGATAGAATCCATTCTAGGTCCAGTGACATTATCTCATCAAATACAACTATTCTATTGACATGCCACACCATTGCCACCTAAAGCCACAACCGTGCATTCTGTGCACCAATAAGCAACAATTCAAATGTACTTAAACATAGAAAATGACTCAAATGAGTGAATCGTCCCGCAATCTCGACAAGTACCACCACAACGCAATGCTATGAATGTACCATACATAGTAGAATCACGACCATCGATCTATCATAAAGGATCATATCCCAGCATAACCCCGCTACAATACGTGACCCTATCCGAACATGGGTCCATATGAAATACCTCAAGCCACAATGATCAAAATAAACAAATACACGCAATTCGACATCAAGTACACGAATAAGCTTGGAAAGACAATAATCAAGGCACAATCAACCATTCAACAATCGGATAACCATCTCGCTCAAATTCCGCTACAAGGCCCAAACAGAATCGCACCATGTGTGCATATAACCAACAAATCATAATCCTTCGTAGCATAGAGGAGTAACACATCGAATATATCAGAACACGAATAATCTCAACTCCAACTGAATACCAAACCCTTCAACAATAACGATGTTGAGTCAACAAGTCAGACCTAGTGTAGAATACACATCCTCATTGGTCCTACCAATGTGCCCCCAAATCAACTCTAGCCATCCCAAATGGATAAATAGAACTCCAAAAGTACACAATGATCTAACCATAACACGTACCACCATTTGGCTAACTTTGGCCACATCTTCACAGTCCGCAACCCTGAAACGATCTGCTTGTCAGAACTCCCAGTTTTCAAATCCATATAACACGTGAATCACCATAGATGATCCCAACTCCACCACTCAAATATCTAACACATATATCATACACAATCACGAGAAATATATATAATTCCTCTACGCCACATGGCAAAATCTCAATATCAGTAGTCGATCAACCAAGCGAGTACTGCAATACCAATGAAGCATCTGTAAGTCAAAACACAATGCTCTTCTAAGCGCACACCCTTCTTAGGCAATACCAAGTATTAACAACTTTCATCTAATAATCTGAAATCGTCCATGCTATCTAAGAATTCATGACCTTCCTTTTGAATTTGAAATGTATACTTGCACATGCGGATCCTAATCTCACGCCACACACCGCCTCTATCGGGCCATTATATATAAACACGAGAACCTCATTATCAATTATGAGTCAAAAGAAGAATGCATACTCAATTAGCTAGAAACCTTCCGCTTGATCCCGTCCTAGAGAAAATCACCCAGCACCCAACATACCCCTCATACCTGTAGATAATATCCATCTCAAATAATAGTAGAAATCATCGAGAACACTTTGAAACCCATTTGCACACAACCAAGCCATTAGAACTGAATTTTTATAACTCAACCAAGTCACGCAGGTCTTCATACCCAAGAGTATTGCCATAAAACACATGTAAAGCCTGATCATATCATAAGAACCAAAAGAACAGAGTATACCATTACCATACTGATCCAACCTACTACTAAGATGTCTTATTTCCTCCGAGTTTCTTCTAAATTGCCTTCAAGTTTACAAAGCTCATCACACGAGATCCTAGCATAAAACCGTACCTCCCTAAGGCCTATAAGCCACTTTACCCTATTAAGCACCTCAAAAGTACCATAACCGAGACACCCAGTCTGAAGACACCTTGTGTGAATTTAAAGTTGTTCCTTTTACCTTTTCGATACTTAAATGTAAAATCCATAGTTATATAGAAATACCGCAAGTCAGGGCACCATCTAATGCAAATCTGAGATATTATCCATATACAAATCCGGAAAATTCTCAATTGCCACATATAAATCTTGAGTCCATTAGAACATTCTCAAGAGTCATCCACTCTACTCTAATCTCAATTGCATCACCCAAACGGGCCCAACGACAAGTGCCCCATTAGCATAATAACACCTAAAACATTAATCCACATCCCTAGAAACTGAGTGAATCCCTTTTCTTAGTACATTACATCCCCACGGACAACAACCCTAAACCATTCCCAAGACTTCCATATATCCATAAGGTGTAATACAACATGTATCCAGAAATGTTTTGCTTAAGTTACCTTAAAACCAACCTTTGTAAGTCATACCGATCCACAAGTATGCCTCAAACAGAAACCAATATAACACATAACTATGCAATCAAATCATTGATGACATTCCTCCATTTGGCTCAAAGCCATAGAACAAAGCATCAGATAATTCACAATACCCAATCTCTATTACTGCCATAATTCTGTAGTGAGATTTAACTGAATTCTTCACAAAATCATGCAATACAAATCAAAAAATACCTCAAATCATCTGCTAAGCTCGAATTCATCCTCATGACATTCATATCGACTTTCTCAACCAATCCATACTCAAATCGCAACACATATAACTAGTATAATGAAACTCTCCAGACAACATCATAAGGATCATTACCCTGCAGGTGATAACCCACCTGCTCAGCCCCAACTGACATCTATTAATACCCTTTCATGGCCACGACCACTATGCACTCACTGCACTTCCTAAGTCTGAACTCATCAACAAGACATGAGAATCTACTTTGTTCCACAAATAAACAAAATGAAAGAATCCCTCAAAACACTCATAGCTCAAGATTGTATATCACATCCATAGATATTGAGCATATAGTCCTTTCACTTCCAAATCAAAATCTTCTCGTCTTATAAAACCATTTGAACACATCTCACAGTCACAACATAATCATCATATAGCCATCCAACCACTCATGGAGCCATAAGTCCCGCTCCCCGCGACACTACTGGACATAAAAGTCCAAAATCACGTATTCATACAACTAAAACTACCGAGTCCTAAAGTGTGATCTAAACTTGGCCTCAAGTCCTCCAGGCGGGCCCATCACCAAAACACATAAAACATATCTCGCACCTCATCAATAGAATCACAAATTGTCGATGCACGTCTGATAGTGAGCGCTCACATACACATATGAGTGAGTGGAAGGAATTCATAGATATACGCTTCAAGCTGAATTAGTGTTGCACGATAAGGAATGAAAGATGAAAAGTTTATCCTAAAGGTCCTGTAGTATCTCGATGATAGTATGGATATCATCATACTGATTTGCAAGATTCTTCTAGACACTTCCTCATGAGTCGTAGAACCTATTAACCTAGAGCTCTGATACAAACTTGTCACGGACGAAAATCCAACTAGTCATGATGACATCTAACCCAACCTGCTAGATAAGCCAATTAGAAACAATCCAATGCAGATGAGATTTACTAGGAAAAATAAATGATGAAATAACTAAACTTTTATACAACTTCCAAAAAACTGGTAGTACAAATCAAGAGCTTCTAAGATTTAGAGATTACAAAGCTGGTATGAGATAAATACATTATCTGTTCAAAATATACATAAATAGATTTATAAATCTGAAGATACCAAGAACAAGAGGAAGCAATAACCAGAACACAAGTACATCTTCAATGCTAGCTCCAGCCATACACAGCAATATGAGCTCCAAAATCTGCACGCAAGGTGCAGAAGTATAGTATAAGTACAACCGACCACATGTACTCAATTAGTAACAAACCTAACCTTAGGTTGAAAGTAGTGACGAGCTTGGACAACGGTCAGAGTCTGATATCAATAGTCAAGAACAACTCGTAATAATATAATAAAAGTAGTACAAGTAATAACTCAAAGATATGATGTTCAGCTCGTTCACAATTAAGGAAAATAAGCGTGCTTTTTCAGGTATAAAAGTAAAACCCAAATCTTTCGTTCAAATCACCAAAATATGAGTATATCATAAAATTATGATTTTTCCCCAAAAATGTTAACAACAAATAAGATAATTCATTATCAGATAGCATGAGGAAAGTACATCTCTATGCATGCATGTCGATGTGCATGAGAAGTCATGAATTTCACAATACCGTATAGCATGAGGAAATACATCTCTATGCCTACATGCGAAGTATGCATGTCAAATGTAATGCATCACAGTGATAACTCCTATTTACACTCTAAAAGTACTCAATATTTTTGCCTCATGCTCAATCACTCGGCACTATCAACCACTCGATACACTCAATCACTCAGCACACTCAATCACTCGGCACTTGGTACTTGCACTCTCTACTGGTATGTTAGACTCCGGAGGGGCAGA
Organism: Nicotiana undulata; assembly: GCA_005239495.1. NCBI lineage: Eukaryota > Viridiplantae > Streptophyta > Magnoliopsida > Solanales > Solanaceae > Nicotiana > Nicotiana undulata. Next base: position 8,872 of record ML253971.1, read on the forward strand.
TCCAGCCCATGGGCTAATATAAGCCAACATGTCTGCTGCAGCGTGCAACATGATCCCATAATGAGTCAATAAATCCAGTTGTGGCGCGTTGACCGATCTCAAAAACAATTATTATGGCGTGCAGCCCGATTCCATAAATAACTGTTACGGCGTACAACTCGATCCTCAGACCCTTACTCAGTCATCAATCTCTCTAGTTTCTCGGGCTCACAGATCGCATGCCAATCAGCCCTAATGATAACATTATGGAATAATAAATGATCAATAAAGACCATCATATGATATTCAAATGAAGAATCATGACTGAGTATATGATTACACTTAGAGCAGATAACTCAAAACAATAGAAATAGTCTCATTAGGTCTCAACCGTTTAAGCACATAGCCTAAACATGATTTCTAACATGGCTCACTACACAAACAATCAAAAAAGTAGGGATAACATGGATGTAACAAGATATAATAGCAAAACAAATCCGGTCATAGTCTAATAGTCAATTAAAATCATGATTTTCTTGATGTACGCCCACACGCTCGTCACCTCAATACATCTTTTATAACACGGTTCCCAGGGTTAAATACCCTCAAAGCCAAGTTTAGATAAGTTACTTCCTCGAAAAACCGAGCAAGCGAAACAATACTCTAGAAATGTCATCCCGTGCGCAACAACCTTCGAATGGCTCGAAACTAACCAAAAGTAATTCAAATGCATCAAATAATGCCTAAGGAGACAATTCCAAATGAAAAAAGGCGCATCTTTACACATATACTAAAAGTCAAAAACAACCAAACCTGGACTCGCACCTCAGAACGTGAAAAAACTTACAAAATATGACAACTCATTCAATTACGAGTCCAACCATACTAAATTTACTCAAATCTGACTCTGAATTGGTGTTCAAAACTCGAAAATTCAGTTTTAGGAAAGTTTAGACAAAACGCCCCAATTTCTCTTTCGAAATCATCAATCAAATGCCAAAAATGAATATAGAATCATGGAATAAAAATAATACCGAGTAGAAAATACATACATCATTCCACATGGTGTAAACTATCTCAACATTGCCTCGATCCGAGCTCCATAGCTCAAAATATACTAAAATTCCTGAAACCTCCAAAAATAGAATGCTTATAATCACTGGACGAAATTATGAATCGTGATCACGAAAATTCCATCGCGATCGCGAAAAAGAAAAATACACTACCCTAAAATACTCTAGGCATTGGCGAGCCTACTCATGCGAACGAGATGCCCATAGATGACAAGTCTCCGCAAATGCGGTCTGGCCAAAGCGAATGCGGAAGAGAAATCACCAGCTCCCCGTCTCAACACTACGTGACCGCGGTTCTGACTTCATAAATGTGGTGCTCTAGTTTCCTTAACTACACGATTATGGTCTATCCCAGATCTAGACTTTAAGTTATACGATCGTGTCTTCATCTTCGTGATCGCGAAGAACAACTGAGGCATCTGACACCAACAGAAACCAGTAATAAAAATATGAAGAAAAATTGTCCGAAATCAATCTGAAACATGCCCCAGCCCCTCGGGACCCTGTCAAAACATGCCAAAACGTCCCATAATATAACACAGACCTACCCGAGTACCCAAATAACACATAACAACATCAAAATCACGCATGAAACCTGATAAGTGGGGATGTTGACTACTTATTTGTTCCTTTTAACTTTCGCTTTTGTTCAAAAATGCTTAAAGGTATTCCCGAAAACTGATGAAATATGCTTACTTGCAAGAGTATTAGAAATTGAACCAAGGTGATGAAATTCAGCTCAAGAAGGAGTGATTTTGAACAAGGACAAAAAAGCAAGCAAAAAGGTTATAGTGCGTACCATAGAACAAGAAGAAAATTTGACAGTGCAGACTGCACAAGAATTGTGCGACCACAGAAGTCAAGGTTCAGAGAGTTTGGAATTCAAGACAATCAAGATCTGTGGACCGCATTATAATTGTGTGGCCGCAGAAATCAAATATGCGGTCGCACCCAGAATTGTGCGGTCTGCAAAACTCAAGAAGTGCGGCAACAGAAACCACTCTTGTCAAGAGATGCAGCAAAGTGCGGACCGCACACAGAATTGTGTTGCCGCAGAACATCCGAAAGGGTAATTTTGTCTGAAAATTTCAGCTATGTATAAATAGTCTTGTTGACGAAATTAGGTTAAGTTTTGAATATCTGAAAGTTGGTAGCCGTTTTCTTTACTGTTTTAGGAAACATTATCATAACTTATCAATTTTACATTGGATTTTCATCTATTTGTCATTAAATATGAGTTTAATCACCTTTTCTTATTTATTTTCTTCATCAACCACTATGCGTAGCTAAACTTCTAGCTAGGGTTGTGACCCAACCCTAGTGTGGGTAGCTAATGGGTGTTGGATTTAGGGCTTGTTTATGGTTGGGTGTATAACATTTAGCCTAGTTCTTGCTATAATTATAGAATTAATGGTTGCAAATATTGATTCAAGCCTATTTGACTTAGTCTCTACTTGAGAAAGAGAGACTTAGTCTAGAAAAACTTGGCTAACAAGAAATTGATAGTCCCAATTAAAGGGTTGAATATAGAGATAGTAAAACCCGACTTGAGCATTTATCAATTGCTTTGTGCATTATCCATTTGGACTTGAGAGAGCTAAATTGAGCAAAACCAATCTATTACCGAGAGGTATTGAGTGGGTAATTGTGTGTTGATTGCTATAATACACCCCAACCAACACCTGCTCTAAATCCCACAACGGCCGTTAGGCAAACACCTAGGTGGAAGTCACAACCCTAGATCTTTTACATACTTGAATAAAAACACCAAAAATATTATTCTCTAGATTTATATTTGCAACCCGTAGCATAATTTAGAAGTAGAATTGAAACAAAGATTGTGGAAGTGCATCTGAGACACATTACACGCTTAGTCTGAATATATACCTAATCTTATCTACGCTCCCCGTGGATTCGATCCCGACTCCCTATTGGGTAATTATTATTGCGATCGACCGCTTCAAAACCTCAATTTGATGTGTGATTTGGGCGAGATCAATTTTTGGCGCCGTTGTTGGGGAGCTAAAAGCGAATTTAGCTATATATTTGGTTTTGTGTGTGACTTGTCTTCCTTTCCTTCCGGATTACTAATTTTCTTTTGTGAAACAATTGTAGGTACAAAAATGGCTCTCAACAACAATGACCCTCTCAGAAACTAGCCATTGGGGGAGGATGTGGATGATGACCAAGTTGACGAGGTTCCTCTTGAACCTCAAGCAAATAGACGAGGCCGACCGCCTAATGACAATGTTACCGTCCCTCCCCTAGCTCCACCAAGAGTCGTTCCACACCGGGTGTTGCCAAACGAAGGATATGCAAGTGCCATAGTCTCGCCCCACATTAGGGCGGACAACTTCCAAATCACTAATGTTATGCTCACATTGCTTGAGCAACAGGGATTCTTCACCGGGGCTCCGAGTTAAAATGCATACAAACACTTGAAGGGGTTTGTGGAAACTTGTTGGGGGAGTAAACAGACCAACGCCTTCGAGGATGCTATAAGGTTGAGGCTATTTCCCTTCTCTCTACAGGGGAAAGCCTTGGATTAGTTAGAATGATTTCTAAACCATTCTATCCGTACATGGGATGAATTGGCAGAGAAATTCATTGCCAAGTTCTTTTCTACTAGGCATATGGCTACTCTTAGAGACGAGATTCTCGAATTCAAGAAAGAACCCAATGAGCCTTTACACAAGATATGGGAGAGGTACCGTACTATGGTGAAAGAGTGCCCAAACAATGACATGATGGAGGCTATTATTCAACAAACTTTCTATAGGGGGATCAGTACTACCAATCAATGCGTGGTCAACCAACTTGACAGTGAAAATTTCATGACAACACCATATGCCGAAGCTTGTGAGATCTTAGATGAAATAGATGATACTTCATCGGCATAAAAAAGTAGAGCAAATGTTCCTCAAGGTGATCCAAATGTGATTCATGGGCAACGAGTTGACCGCCACAATGAATCAATTAGCCAAAGCTCAACTTCAACAAGTTCAAGGTCATAAGCAAGTAAATGCGGTGGAAGGTGTAAATATGATGGTGAACAAGCGAAGGAAAAAGGGTCAACAAGTGCAAAACTGTGCGGAACAATATGTGCAAGAATATAGTGGGTTTGACCAAGATAAATCATACGGTGAACAAGAGGAGGAACTGCAATAAGTGAACAACTTCCAAGGGAAAAGAAACAACTCTCAAGACCCGAATAAACAATCAAGGTAATTGGAATGGTAAAAAAACAAGGCAATTGGAGTAGAAATAAAGATATTGGGGAGGCAACAACCAAGGGGGTTGGAACAATAACCAAGGGAATCAGGGGTCGGGCTTTCAAATGCCCCCGATGTATCAACAACCAAGCAACCCGCCTCCTTATCCCTCCCATGGTCCTAGCTCTTCCAACAATGATCTGGGGTGAATTGAGAACATGTTCAAACAAATGATAGAGAAGAATGCCGACTCCGATGCTCAACTAGCCTCTCACAACACTTCAATTCGCAACTTGGAAGTTCAATTGAGGCAAATATCGTAAGCTTTGAACACTCGTCCTAAGGGATTACTACCAAGTGAAACGGTGGTGAACCCGAAAGGTGGGAACAACACGGGACATGCCATGGACGTGACTACAAGGAGTGGAAAAAGTGGGGATTCAACCACCTCAAGTCAAAGTAGAATTGTGGATGATGAACAAGTTATTCAAGAGGATGAGAGTCCAAACAATGTGGTGCAAGCAAATGATTAAGCGATAATTGATATTGGTGAAAATGTGGAGGAGACTCAAGAAGAAGTAAACCTATCTAGGGAACACATTGTTGACATACCGGAATCGGTAGTGCCAAAGGCTAAGGCACCAATGCAAAGGCCTCCTCCTCCATACCCTCAAAGGATTGCCAAGAAAAATGGAGAGAACCAATTCAAAAGGTTCATCGACATGATGAAATGTCTATCTATTAATGTGCCATTGGTTGAGTATTTGGAGAAAATGCTCGGTTATGCAAAGTTCATGAAGGATTTGGTGACAAAGAAGAGGTCGATGCATTGTGAGACTATAAAGATGACACATCAAGTGAGTGTAATTGTGCACTCAATGGATCTTAAATTTGAAGATCCTGACGCTTTCACGATCCCTTGTAAGCCCCGACTTTGCCAAAGCTCTTTATGATCTAGGGGCGAGTATTAACTTGATTCCCTACTCGGTTTTCAAAATGTTGGGGATTGGGCAACCAAGACCCAGTTCTATGAGGCTACAAATGGCGGATCGTACTATGAAGAGACCATTGGGTATTATTGATGATGTGTTAGTTCAAGTTGATAAGTTCATCCTCCCGGCAGACTTTGTGATTCTTGATTGTGAAGTGGACTATAAGGTACCTATTATTATAGGTAGACCATTCCTTGCTACGGGGAAAGCATTTGTTGATGTGGAAGCTGGAGAGCTCACCTTCCGGGGGGTGATGAAAAGGTGGCTTTCCGTGTGTGCAAATCAATGAGGCAACCGAATAGCAATGAAGTTTTTTCGCTTATGGACTTAGTGACCGAGGTGATTGTTGATGATGCTAGTGCCATGATGAATGTTGATGATAATTTGGAGGTCGTATTGCTTAATCATGATGATGATGAGAAGGATGGCTATGTGGAATGTGTGAATGCACTGTAAGGAGTGTGGTTGTACACTTATGAACCCCGGAAATTGTCCTTAGACCTTGAAAATCGAAAGACTCCTCCAACAAATCCCTCAATCGAGGAGCCTCCCACTTTGGAGTTAAATCCATTGCCTCCACATCTCAGGTATGAATTCCTAGGCCCTTGTTCTACTTTATCGATTATTCTTTGTTTGACTAACGTGCAAGTAGAATCTACTTTGGAAGTGCTACAAAAGAGGATGAATTCTATCAGATGGATATTGGCAGATATTTGGGGTATAAGTCCCGCCTTTTGCATGCACAAGTTTATTTCGGAGGAGGATGCCAAACCCTTCGTTAAACATGAAAGAAGAGTAAATGAAGCAATGCAAGAGGTGGTCAAGAAGGGGATCATAAAGTGGTTGGATGTCGGGGTTGTTTACCTCATTTCCGATAGCTCGTGGACCTCTTCGGTGCAATGTGTCCCAAAGAAAGGGGGCATGATTGTGGTAAGCAATGACAAGAACGAGCTGAATCTTACAAGAACGGTGACCGGTTGGAGAGTATGTATGGACTATCCCAAGCTTATCAAAGTCACAAGGAAAGATTATTTCCCACTTCCATTCCTTGATCAAATGCTTTATAGGTTGGCCGACCGTGCTTTCTATTGTTTCCTTGATGGATATTTCAACTATAATCAATTTTTTATTGTCCGAAGGACCAAGAGAAGACTAATTTCATATTTTCCTATGGTACTTTTGCATACTCGCGGATGCCATTTGGGTTATGCAATGTGCCAACGACTTTTCAACTATGTATGATGGCTATCTTCACCGATATGGTGGGGGATTTTCTGGAGGTCTTCATGGATGACTTTTTTGTGGTCGGGAATTCCTTTGATGATTGCTTGAAAAACTTGGATATGGTCTTGGCAAGATGTGAGAATACAAACTTGGTGCTCAATTAGGAGAAGTGTCACTTCATGGTCAAGGAAGGCATTGTCCTTGGCCACAAAATTTCAAAGAATGGTATTGAGGTCGACAAGGCCAAAATAGAGGTGATTTCTAAACTCCCACCCCTACATCCGTGAAGGGAGTGAGGAGCTTCTTAGGTTATGTGGGTTTCTATCGCCGTTTCATCAAGGATTTTTCCAAAGTGGTGAACCCCTTATGTAAGCTATTGGAGAAGGATACAACAAGGATTGCTTGAGGGCATTCAAATTGCTCAAGTTCAAATTGACTACTACTCCTATTATCACCGCAGCATATTGGAGCTTGCCTTTTGAGCTCATGTGTGACGCAAGTGATGTAGTGGTCGGAGCCGTTTTGGGGCAACGTATCAACAAAATCTTCCATCCGGTGTACTATGCTAGTAAGACCATGAATGATGACCAAGTCAATTACACAGTGACCGAAAAAGAGCTACTTGCTATTTTCATTGCTATGGAGAAGTTCCGCCCGTACTTGATGGGTACAAAGATCATTGTCCAGATCGATCATGCGGCGCTTCGGTACATAATTAGCAAAAAGGATTCAAAGGCTAGGTTAACGCAGTGGGTGCTTTTATTTCAAGAGTTCAATCTAGAAATACAAGACTGCAAATGAAGTGAAAACCCAGTGGCGGACCACTTGTCTCGATTGGAGGAGGAGGGGAGGCCACATGACGGCCTTGATATTAATGACTCCTTCCTCGACTAGAAACTTCTAGCCATTTCAATGATCGAGATTCCATGGTTTGCCAACTCAGAAAATTAACTTGTGAGTGGTATTGTACCGACTGATTTCTCTTCATACCAAAGGAAGAAGCTCAAACGAGATTGCCTTGACTATTATTGGTTTGGGATGAATCGTATCTCTTCCGGATTTGTACCAGTGGTGTGATTCGATGATGTGTGTTGGAGGAAGAACAAGTGGAAATTCTTGACGCTTGCCACTCTTCACCATGGTGGAGAGAGAACGGGGGGAAAGTGTTGAGTTGTGGATATTATTGGCCTACCCTTTACAAGGACGCTTGTGATCTAGCCAAGAGTTGTGATGATGACAAAGGGTCGATGGGATTTCTAAGAAAAATGAGATGCCCCTCACCACCATCTTGGTAATTGACATTTTTTATGTGTGGGGCATTGATTTCATGGGACCGTTCGTAAGCTCTTGTTGGAACACCTACATTTTGGTAGCTGTGGACTATGTGTCAAAGTGGGTTGAAGCGGTGGCTCTACGCAACAATGAAGCTCAAAGTGTGGTGGCATTTTTGAAAAAGAACATCTTTACAAGATTTGGTACTCCAAGGGCCATTATAAGTGATGGCGGATCGCACTTTTGCAACAAAGATTTTGATACCTTACTCACCAAGTATGGTGTCACTCATAAATTCTCGACTCCCTATCACCCTCAAGCAAGCAGGAAAGTGGAAGTCTCCAACTGGGAGATCAAAAGTATCTTGTCAAAGACAGTGAATGCCAACTAGACGGATTGGTCGAAGAGACTTGATGATACTCTTTGGGCTTATAGGACAACGTACAAAACACCGATTGGTATGTCTCCATAACGGTTAGTGTTCGGGAAAGCTTGTCACCTTCCGATGGAACTTGAGCTCAAGGCTATGTGGGCATTGAAGAAGCTTAATATTGAGTGGGATGTCGCCGCTAATCTAAGGGTGGCACAATTGAATGAGCTTGATGAATTCTTGTACCATGTATATACAAGTCCTTCCTTATAAAAAGAGAAGATGAAGTACCTCCATGACAAGTACATCCAAAACAATGAGTTCAAAGAAGGTGGTCTTGTGCTATTGTTCAATTCACAGTTACGAATGTTTCCGGGAAAGTTGAAGTCTAAGTGTAATGGTCCGTTTGAGGTTGTGATGTGACACCCTTTGGTGCATTAGACTTGAAGAATAAAAATGATGAAGTATTTAGTGTCAATGGTCACCGGGTGAAGCATTATCTTGGAAAAGTTGATTATGGCCACGTTGTGGCATTAATTCATTTCAAGTAATTGAGGTTAATGTTCGTCGTATCGCGACGTTAAATCAGGCGCTTCTTGGGAGGCAACCCATGTTTCTTTTTATTTTCCTTTTTCTTCTTTTTAGATAGGTTTTGTTTTGTGCTAACTGGTTTTGAAGTGAATTGCAGGAATGAGTCTGCTTTGCAGGACCGTGCTCGAAAGAAATGGCTAAGTGTTGAAAAAGTGCGGACCACACAATTTTGCATGCCACAGCAGAAAGGACTCTACGGCCGCAAAATTCTTTGTGCGGACGCACAACTAGAGACCCAAAAATGCAACTCTCCGAAGTTTGAAATTGTAGAGAATTGGCCAAACGGTGGCCGCACTTGAAATAGTGCGCTCCGCACAAATGTCTGCGGCTGCACCTAATTTTGTGTGGACCGCAGATCTTCAGAAGGACCAGGTAAAGAGTGTGGACCGCACACAAAATTGTGCGGACGCACTTAGCTGCACATTTTGACCTAAGTTTGTCAACCTATAATAAACCCTCCTCTCACTGTTCCAAAGTTTACGCACTTTGAACTCTTGGCACCTAAGCAAGTACAGTGCACAAAAATTGTTTCAAACATCATACTCATTTCATCAGCCTAGATTCTCCCATGAATCCTTAATCACTGGTATGTTCAATTCATGTTTAGATTTTTCAAATTTTCTTAGTTTTTTTTCTCAATTAGTATAGTTAAATATAGGCCTAAATGTTAGATAATTCATCATTTGTGCTTAACATAGTATGGGTAACTTCATACTAGTTAATTGGGGGATGGGTAAACTGTGCATCATGTTTAATTTATCTGACTCATGTGCTTTGTATTGCAGATAATAGTTCGATCAAGAGGTCTTGGTGAAACTTCTAAAGGGAGGGGTTAACCCTCCCGAGGCAGAGGCGAGGGTACTCAACCCCTTGCAGTGCAGAAGAAAGTAATAGCAAAGAAGCCAACCAACGGGAGAGGTAGGGCCACAGAGCCCTCAGAATCAAGTTCTTATATCATGTCTAGGGAACCTTTCGTGGGCCACTCAATGGAGGAATAACCTGAGGCCCAATATCAACCACCACAGTTCCTTGAGAGATAGCAACTCCGAAATGAACCCTCCACCTCAGCAAGATCTTCTGAAGACTCGGATGAAGGCAGCCAGGGTTCAGAAACCTCCTCTACACTCACTCCCCTTGCACCAGTCGTACTGAATGATGATCATGATATTCCAGATGATGTTAGAGGGGGTGACACTAGAGTAGGAGGACTAGAGAGGTCGAAAAATAAGGAGGCATGCGAAGACGGATTTGCAAGCCTGATAGCATTCACCAAATTCATAGGGTGGTGGCCCTAGAGATCGCTCATACTTGACCTGCAGTTTCTACTAAAGGATTTGGATTGATTCAATCCAAATATGGTTAAACATTTCAGAGAGAAAAAGGGGTGGACATGGTTCACTCAGAGTGTTATGGATGCCAAGGAGCATTTAGTACGGGAGTTCTATGCCAGTGTGCCACATATCAAGAAGGGTACTAAAGTAACAAAGGTGAGAAACTTGAAGGTTCGATTTGATCAAAGCACTCTGAACACCTACGTGGGGTTTGAGGAGGTGGAGCCAGTTCAGTACATGGAAAAGTTTTCTATGGGTGATGCAGTTCACCCTTGTTAGCAGAGATCTTGGCAGCCCCAGCACCACCACCACAATGGATCACAGCGGGGGTTCTCATTGCATAGGCTGCCCTCATATTTGAAGCAAAAGGGTGGCAAACATTGTATACAGTTGTACAGACCTAAGTCAAAATGAGAACAATCTTCCAATCCCCCGGGCAGTCTTGGGGGCATCTATCTTGGCCAGGTACCCAATAAATATGGGTGTTATCATGTCGGCCAATATGTCAGTAGTTGTCAGAAAGGGTGAGAGCTCCTACCCGTATCCCAACGCCCTCACGGAGTATCTCAAATATGCGGGGGTGGAGCCGAAGAGTTTGATAAAAAGGTTCAGGCTAAGAATCCCTTTCTCCTGGTCTTCTTTGAAGGACCTTGGGAACCCAAAGCTCAAGGGTAAGTCAACTACTACCGTAGGCCAGTCTGATGAGCCATCGGTGGTTGTTGCAAATTCAGCTCTAATGCGTTCCACAACTTTCATGCCTTCCACAACAGCCGCTACTTCCACTGAAACAGTTGACGTGCCACCACCTCCATCTTCTAGACCATCACCATCAGTATCAGTGCCTTCCTCCTCCACATATCTACTCACTACTCTGCGAGTCTCCCAGACGTTGGCGAGACTCAACAACTGGATGCACACAGCTACTGCAAAGTTTTCTAACATATTGAGTACTGTTGCAGCTCGGTATTCTACCCCAGTAGCACCATTGGTTCCTCCATCAGTGGAGGAAACATTAAATAAGATCTTGGATAATCAAAATACCATCATGGATACATTGGTGGCACATAGGGGAGCTATTGAGGAGTTTGGTAAACATGTGAAGAAGTTGAGGAAATCGCAGGCCTCAAGAAAATCAGTGGAAAAGTTGAGAAAAGAGGTGACCAAGATAGCAGCAGTTGGTGATCTTCCATTTGACTTACTGATGGAAACAGACCCATCAGCACCAGTGGCACCAGCTGGCCGGCCTGACGAGCCAGACCTTGCTGCCCATACTGCTGAGGAGGTGTTTCAGATGTTCACCAACCCCGTTACTCCATGAGCAGGGGATGATGAGATCCAGTTGGAGGAGACTGAGGGTGGTGATGCTGCCATGCACACTGAGACCACATAGGGAGTTCTCTTTACTCTCTCCCCTTCCTTATTTTCATTTTTGTTAAGCATTGAGGACAATGCTTATTCTTTTTCAGGGGGGTGGTCTATTTTGATTTTATATGAAATTGGTTATTAGGCATGTAATAACTATAATACTCTCTTTTTATCTTTATTTTCTTTTTCATTATGTATATATTCCTCCCTCTCTGTTGATGTATGTATTTTCTTTCCCATTTTCGGCTTGTATATTCATTTTTGCTTTCAGTAGTTACTTCATACCTTCTTTATTTTGTTTCTTAGTAGTTTAGCTTCTTATTTACTTTAATAGGTTTTTGTTGATTTGGTAGCTTCTTTTTATGTTTAAGTGATCAATAGGCCTTTGGTTTCTTAATGCCACGATTCTTTCCAAAGGTGGTTTTTGTGTGAAACGGGTGGCTCTCCCCAACGATGGATGGCGTGAAAACCTTCTTAAGGGATTGGGCCTGTTTTTATGTTTAGGTAAAAACATAGTAATAATGAATAAAAGGGTCAAACATTTTTCACTTGGTACCAACACACTTAACTACACGCTTATGGTTAAAAACAAGTTTTGGAAGGAAATGACTCTAGTTAGTGACTTTGTGACTCTTGTATTGACTTAGGCAATCATCTAGTGGTTTAGTTGAACCATTAGCGATTTTCAATCTTCAATACGGTTGTTGTGGGTCCTCGACTCTATCCTCTTTAACAATCCAGTTGTATGAGAGGTGAGATGTTTTTGTACAAGTCCTATTACCCTTGTGAATGGTCTACAACTTGCCCAGAATGTGTTTCTAGGCAATATTCTAAGTTTTTCTTGGCTTGAGAAGTGATTGTAGGATCTCCTTGACCCATTTTGAAATTTTCCATGGCCACCAATTATGTTATCCCTAGTAAATCCTCTTGAGACTAAAGCATTTCTCATATGATAACCATGTTACAAGCCTTTATGCATTTTATAGTTACCCTCTCTTGGCACTCGAATTTTCCTTAACACTCATGAGAAGAAAATTAGAGAAAACAAAAGTTTGGGAGAGATATGAGTAGTTTGAAAATGGGATCAAGGTACAAAAAGAGAAAATAAATTAAGAAAAAAAGGACAAAAGAAAAACACAAAAAGAAAGTGAATAAATTGAAAAGTTAAAGGGACTCAAAGAAAAGCAAAAGTGTAAAGCATGGAGAAAATAAAGAAGGAGAAAATGAATATCATGACCAAGAAAGAGTGATGTCAAGTCTCTCTAGTTCCCCTAAGGAAAAAATAAAATGACTCAAAGAGTCGGCAAAGCATGAGCCAAAAAGAGAGAATGAAGTGCTTAAGGAAAGATGAACCCGTTCTATTCCATCATTTTCCACCTTAGTCCAAAAGCCTTCATTATATGCCAAAAAAGCCAAATGTAATTTCAAGCCGAGTGGACTTGCATTAGTGGTGATTTACATGAGGGTCAAGCATATGGTACTTAGAGTCGTACTTGTGACATTCTTTTGAGAGTGATGAGCGAACTTTTCACAAAGCATTGAATTGGGCGCTACATTCTTAAGTGAGATGGGCTAACAGAGAGTATAGGAGGAGGAGTTTGGGATCCACAGTGACCTACATGAAAGAGCGAACTTCCATGATGAGTAAAGTCAACTCTTGATGCTCAAGTGTTACATTGGAGCTATTTGTGCTTTAAACTTCAAAACATTGCCTTGTTGATAATTCATAAGTGTGTGGGTAATTGTTGATCCTAATTGATGTGTGTTTGATTAACCTTAGCTTAGCTGGAATAGCTCTTTTCTTGTGGAGGTGGAAATTACCTTAATTTCTTGAGGACAAGCAAAAGCTTAAGTTTGGGAGAGTTGATAAGTGAGAATTTTAACTACTTATTTGTGCCTTTTAACTTTCGTTTTAGTTCAAAAATGCTTAAAGATATTCCAGAAAGCTGATGAAATACGATTACTTGCAGGAGTATTGGAAAATGATCCAAATTGATGAAATTCAACTCAAAAAAAGAGTGATTATGAACAAGGACAAAAATCAAGTAAAAAGGCTAAAGTGTGGACCGCAGAATTCTATCTGTGGCCACAGAACAAGAAGAAAATTTGAAAGTGCTGCAATGCAAAGTGCAGACCGCACAATAATTATGCGGCCGTAGAAGTGAAGGTTCATAGTGTTGGGAATTTAAGACAACCAAGATCTGCGGACCGCGCTATAATTGTGCGGCCGTAGAAATCAAATGTGCGGTCGCACCCAGAATTGTGCGGTCCGCACAACTCAAGAAGTGCTGACGCAATTCAGAATTGTGCGATCACAGAAACCACTCTTGTCAAGAGCTGCTGCAAAGTGCGGACCTCACACAGAATTGTGCGGCCGCACCCAGAATTGTGCGGTCCGCATAACTCAAGAAGTGCTAACGCAATTCAGAATTGTGCGATCACAGAAACCACTCTTGTCAAGAGCTGCAGCAAAGTGCGGACCTCACACAGAATTGTGCGGCCGCAGAATCTCTGAAAGGGTAATTTTGTCCGAAAATTTCAGCTATGTATAAATAGTCTTTTTTTGACAAAATTAGATCAAGTATTGAATATCTGAAAGTTGGTTGTTGTTTTTCTTTATTGTTTTATGAAATTTTATCATAGCTTATCAATTTTACATTGTATTTTCATCTATTTCTCATTCAATATGAGTTTAATTGTCTTTTCTTCTTTATTTCCTTCATTACCCACTATGAGTAGCTAAACTTCTAGCAAGGGTTGTGACACAACCCTAGTGTGGGTACCTAATGGGTGTGTGATTAAGGGCTTGTTTATGATTGGGTGTGTAATATTTAGCTTAGTTCTTGCTATAATTGTAGAATTAATGGTTGCAAATATTGATTCAAGCACATTTGACTTAGTCTCTACTTGAGAAAGAGAGACTTAGTCTAGGAAACTTGGCTAACAAGAAATTGGGATAACAACAACAACAAACTCAGTATGTTCCCACAAGGTGGGGAAACAAGAAATTTTGATGAACACAAGAAATTGATAGTCCCAATTAAAGGGTTGAATCTTGAGGTAGTAAAACCTGATTTGAGCATCTATTAACTGTTTTGTGCATTACCTAATTGGACTTGAGAGAGCCAAATTGGGCAAAACCACTATATTACCGAGTGGTATTGAGTGGGTAATTGTGTGTTGATCGCTATAATACACCCGACCAACGAAACCTGCTCTAAAGCCCACCACTCGTTAGGCAAACACCTAGGTGGAAGTCATAACCCTAGATCTTTTACATACTTGAAAAACAACACCAAAAATATTATTCTCTAGTTTTACATTTGCATTCCGTAGCATAATTTAGAAGTAGAATCAAAACAAAGATTATTGAAGTGCATCTTAGACACTTTACACGCGTAGTCCGAATATATACCTAAACCTATCTACGCTCCTAGTGGATTCAATCCCGACTCCCAGTTGGATAATTATTATTGCAATCGACTGTTTCACAACCCCATTCGAGGTGTGATTTGGGCGAAATCAACACCTCAAATCGAACTTAATGAACTTTTGAACTTTTAACTTCCCAAACTCGTGTCGAACCATATTGAACCAACTCGGAATGACCCCAAATTCTGCATACAAGTCTCAAATGACATAACGAAGCTATTCTAATTCAAAGAACAACAATTTGAACTTGATATCATCAAAGTCAACTCTCAGTTACACTTATTAACATTCCAAACCTAAATATTGTCGAAACCTTCTAGAAATACCCAAATGCAAATTCAAGCATATGACCAAGTCAAAAATCACCATCAGGATCTAGCAGAACCATCAAAACTCCGATCTGAGGTTAAATACATAAAAGTCAAACTTGGTCAATTCTTCCAACTTAAAGCTTCAAACATGAAGTTCATTCTTCCAAATAAATTTTGGACTACCCAAGAAACAAAATAGACGATACACATAAGTCATAATACATCATAAGGAGCTATGCATGCCCTCAAACTATCGAGTGAAGTACAAATATTCAAAACGACCGACTGTATCGTTACATTTAAACTCCTTGTTGTTTAGTATTTTTTATGTTTGTATGTAACTTTATTCACATATTTGATATTTATTTATATATTGTTATCATGCCAGTTGTGATTGTATAAGCCTTTTGAGATCAGAATAAGCAGATGACTCAAAGGAAGGGAATAGAATGGTGAGAATAACCCTAATTTGTTTGAGACTAGATTCACTTTTTTAATTCAAAAACTCTAATTTTCCAGATTGCTTTTTAAATCCCCTTCCCCCCCCCCCCCCCCCCCCCCCCCCCCCCCTTGAAATTACAACTATTAAAAATGTAATACAAGCTAAGGTTAGTATATATGGAAATTATCACAAATATATTAATGCTAAATTGATAAGAAAAAAAGTACAAAATCAGGATAAATCATCTCTAACCAAACACATTGTTCTTGCACATATATTTACTTGACGCGAGACACACGTTCACCGCACGTACACTAAACTAGTATTATATTAAAAGCGCAAAGGTACTTGGCGAAATATTATTACCTATTTATCATTTAAAAATATATTTCAAAATTAACTGAATTTTGTATATTAAATTTTTCGTTGTTTAAACTAGGTTAAACAACATATTTGTAAAAACAAAAAGGTAACACCCAAAAATATTAAAGCATGAAAGTTTCTGTCATGACCTGGAATTCCAACCTCGGGGCAGTGATGGCGTCTCATGTTCGCTTGCTAGGCAAGCCAATATTAATATACAATAATCATATATAACCAAATTTGAAGCAAATTAACAATAAATGAAGGTGTAGAGTGTTTTTAAAAAAATAGATATAATAAATCCAAAAGTTGACTAATCAAACCCCGGAATATGGTGTCACAAGTACATGCGCCTTCTAATAGTACAACAACCAAAGTCTGAATAACAGTACAATTGTTTGAAACAAAAATAATCAGTAGAACTAGATAGGAAAGGGACTTCAGGGCTAGGGACGCCGAGTAGCTATACCTCAAGTCTTCGTGATCGTTCCGATCAAACCTCCACTAACCGCTGATGGGACCAACTCCAGAATTTGCATAAGAAATGCAGTATGAATACAATCGACTCCATGTACTCTATAATTGTCGAGTCTAACCTCGACGAGGTAGTGACGGAGGAATAATAAGGCACTCATTAAAACATGTACGAGAATAATAAATAACAACAAAACAGAGAAAACAAGTATAACATGGAAACTGGAATAGAAATTACATAGTAAAGGGCCCTAGAATAACAACAAAGCTCAATTTCCTCAATACAACTGAGACACAACAAATAACAGCTCAAAGCAGTCAAATGCGTCTTTTTCGTTGCAGCACGCAACCCAATCCACAAATATAAATAAATATTGTCTTCTCAGTTACGACGCGCAATCCGATCCAAAAATATATAAATAATAATTCTTCTATGTTGTGGCACGCAACCCGATTCCAAATATAAATATACAATTACCATTGCAGCGCGCAACCTGATCCTAAATAATAACAACAATATCCATTACGGCGTACAACCTAATCCCCAACAATAATACCAATAACTATTATGGTGTGCAACTCGATCCTATACAATAATAATGTACAAGTATCATCGCGTTGTGCAAGCCAATCCCAAATAATAGTAACAACATCTATTGCAGCGTGCAATCTGATCCCACACAATAGTAATATAAATACATATCTACAACCAACTATGGTGTAATACAAATGAAACACAACAAAAGGATTACACAACTAAAGCCATAAAGTGGATAAAGGTAGTTATCTAATAGCAAACAAGGTCGAATAACAATAATGACAATTAATAATTTAAGACATGGATACATGGAAGCAATTAGCAATTAAGACATGTAAGGGATAATGCATGAATTAAACAAGTAAAATCAAGTAGAAATTAAGGGATTTAACAAGTAATAATATGGATCAAATAAAGGCATGAGATAATTCAAAATAATGAATAAATGTCCCAACCCATATACATGACTATGCATATACACTCGTCACTGGAATATACGTCGCCCCCCCCCCCCCCCCCCAAAACAAACTAAATCTTAAAAACAAAAACATCGAAAAACCACACACCAACACACACAAA
>ML253972.1:0-14953 GCA_005239495.1 Nicotiana undulata
AAACATAACTAATTATCTAAATATTTCTAATATAATTAACGACATGACAATATAATGCGGAAATAATTGCAGCAATATAAAATAGCAGAACAACATATAGAAATACCCAAGAAGAATGGACAGAACGCAAGCCAAAAGCCGGAAATCACAACACAATAAAACACTAACATCTCAGTACTGCATCAATTTGTTCACATCAGGCCTTCGCCAATAAACTCAATAAAACTGGGTAACCCTCGGGTGAAAACCTTTAAATCGTGAGTTTATGTCGAAAGCTTTAAATATATAATCGTTTTGAAATAGGGAAATCGTCTTTGAAACATACTCTTTCCGGATGTATATTTATATATTTTCATAAAGAGAAATCTTTGAAACATAGTTTCTTCAAAATACATGGGGTTTCAAATGTACTTTCCCAATAACTGCTTTTTCAANTATAACTTTTCCCAGAGTTAATTGTTTCTCAATTATACTTTTCAAGGTATATACATATATATGTATCTATATATATCATTCGATCATAATCTCCCCAATGATAAAACTACCGGAACTCAGTCCGTAACTCAGAATTTGTCATGCAATGCAGTACATGGTGAAAGCTCCCAAAATCTCGTCTGTAGTCCCAATTTAAATATGCAATGTAGTACATGGGAAAAGCTCCCGGATCTCAGGGCGAAGCATCTTCCGCGATCGCGATGAGTAAATACCTGGGAAGAATGATATTTTAGCGGGTTTAGTTCATTTTTCTTCATTTCTTCATGACTATGGGCGGATTTTGAGAGCATTTCAAGGAAGATTTCAACCAAGCTTCAGAGGTAAGATCATTCTACTTATTTTTAAGTTAAATACAAGATTATATAATGGATTAGAACATGAAAATTAGAGAAAAAATGTGTTGAAAAATTAGTATTTTGAAGAAATCCTAGAAATTTGAAAATTTGGATTTTAGCCACGAATTTAGCATGAATAATTGAGTAAAATGTGTTATTGAATTAGTAAAGCTTCGGGTAGGGATTTTCTTCAAGAAATTTCGAGGTCAGGGCACGTGGGCCCGAGGGCATTTTGGTCATTTCATAGAGTCGGACTGAGGAACTTTGTAAATTGAATTGGTTATGATCTGTTGAGTATATTTTCATTGAATTATTGTTATTTGAATAGTTTGGGAGTGTGCATGTCCATTTTTAGTCGTCGTAGAGGCTTGGAAGCCGGTGATGAATCTTCGGATCGAGGTGAGTCTCCTTTCTAACCTCGTAAGAGGGAAATTGTCCCTCTAGGTAACCTTGTTTGCTATGTGATCTTGTTTGGGGGCTACGTACGCACCGAGTGACGAGAGTCCGTACGTAGTGGCTATTACTGCTTCGTCCGGTTAGTTAGGACACAACATATTCATTGTTTTTCTCTGTTGTAGCATAGATATGACTTGTATACTTGTGTGATTGGTACTGTTGTCTTTGAACGTTGTGATACTTGGCTTGACTTAAGAGTGATAAGAGAATCACGGGATGGGATCGGGCCGTACGCCATGATAGAGTGATGATTGATTATATTGTGGGATCGGGTCATACGCCACGGCATAATGATGATTGATTATATTCGGGTTGTACGCCATGGCGAGATTGAGACTACCAGGGTGGGATTGGGCCATACGCCACGGTGAGATTGAGACTTACAGTAATTCCTATGTCATTCCTTATCGGCACGTTGGGTGCAATGAACAATATGTAACTGGAAATAAGAATTTGAGATTTGCAGTTTGGTGTTGACAAAGGTCTCACGAGCTTAAGGAGCAAGAACAAGGGATTTGAATGTCTAGAATGAATTGAAATTATCTTCAGTGTCATCTGAGTTTGGTGTTTGGTGAACGAGGCTTTGTATCCTGGTTACGGGCCCTTGAATTGTTTTACAGCCTTAGGATGATCGGTGGTATGGATGTGCATACTTGTTGCCTTGTGCGGAAAAGACGTGAGAGCGTGACCACGGGAAGGTTATGTGAGTGTGACTTGTAGTTACCTCATTGATTGTAGATTTAGACTAAGTATAAGGAGGTATAATATTGCTTATTTGAGAATATATGCCTTGAAGGCGTTCGATCCAGTTAGTTGTGGATTTTGGGGTGTTTTTCACCGGCTATGATGGTGGTTCTTATGTATTATCAGGGGGATTGGGGTATTATGAACCCAGGTAAGGCTATCAGCCTAAGTTCAGTATGATCAGAATCAACTTGGTGTGAGTAAATGGACTTAAACAAGATTTTGGGCTTCATGCGAGTCAGAAGTGCTAATTTCAGTATGGCACTCCTCAAGGAGGGGCATTGGGATATCAGGTGTTGTCCCGTCTTCGTCAAATTCATGTGATATTGCGATTGTGCCGTGTGAGTTGTGAAACGACTTGGTAATTTCATACATGTTTAGATTCCGCGTAGTGATGTGAGCAGGATGGCTCCTAAGATTCAAATTATATATCGCACCTCAGTCGTGCTGGAGTTTGTAGCATATGGCCCTATTAGTCTCCCCAGAATGGTATTATGCACTTATCGTGCTTGTTACCGATGTCAGTAAATTGTATTAGTGAGAAATTCAGCTCTGTGTATATATTTCTTTATGTAAATCCTATGACGGGATCGGGTGACACGCCGCCACGAGTATGTTATTTGGATCGTTGCGCGCCGCAACAGTGTGATGTTGAGCAAGACTCTTATAATGATTATTCTTGTGTTTTACTTCCTATTTCTTTGAGGAAAGTTCATATTTATAGCGTGAGTCGGGTAGTCCCTTCCTGATGTCGTTTCTTTATGTGTCGTGTTCGAATTGTAGCCTTTTGGCGCATTATGGCATCATGTGGGACTGTTGGTTATGCCTGGGGTGACTGGTTATCTGAGCAATTCATAGTGGGTGATACGAGAGTTATAAATTTGGTATCGGTGTGTTAGGATCATGCGAGTATGTTGCAAGGGAGTTGCCATTATTGGTTTGCAATGAGATGATGATCTAAGGTTCGAGAAAAGATTTCAACGTGTGGTTAACTCTGCAAATGGTTATGAATTTCTACACATCTCCTCCGTTGTGGTGATATCGTCAGCGTTATAGCAGAATGTATGAATGTATCTGATGAGGTGCCTTGGGAGCATCAAATTCACAGAAAATTCTGGCTATTAAGGTTCAGGGAGCGTTATTGTGGTCAGATGATGAACTATGCAGTGTATGGTGCCGATTCAGCAAAGTCGCGTAGTTGTGTTCTTGTGCCTCGTGTGGTAGTTGATACGGTGTTAAAATGTTAGAAACAGGCCTGGCAGAGAGTTTCAGATGTTAGAACTAAGTTCGGAGCTTATTGTATGGATAAAGGAGGATATCTTCAGATTTGATCAAGCTAATGTACCCAACTGGGTTGTGGTAGCACGGGCAGGTGCACAAGATGTTAAATACTGATTTCAGATAATTCTGCGGCAGTTCTTGGCACGTTCAAGGACGAACGTCTGTTTAAGTGGGGGAGAATGTAATGCCCCGACCGGTCATTTTAAGATCCAGCGTGTCGTTCAGCAGTTGGGAGTCACGAACAACTTCATTTCAGGTATATTGACTTATGTCTATGGTCGGAATTGAAATTCAGGAAGATCAGAGTTGAATTTAAAGGAAAATTCTCATTTCAGAAGTCTTAGGTTGAAGAAATCGAGTAACGTAAGGATTTTGAGTAAACGGCCTCGGAATCAGGATTCGAAGGTTCCAGCAGGTTCGTATGATGATTTTGGACTTGGGCGTATGTCCGGAACGGGTTTTGGATAACCCGGGAGCAGTCAGCGTATATTGTGGAAAGTCAGTATTTTGAGGAAATTTCCTAAGTTTTGCTTAAAGAGAATTTCAGATATTGATGTCCGTTTGGAATTTCGAGTCTGGGAATAGCTTCATATGGTGATTCTGGAGTTGGGAGCGCGATCGGAAGTGAATTCGGATACCCAGAAGTCAATTTAAGGTCATTTGGCTAAAGATAGAAATTTGAAGGTTTTTGAGAAAATCCGACCGGAAGTGGAAATTTTGATATCGGGGTCGGAATGCGATTCCGAAAGTTGGAGCAGGTCCGTAATGTTGAATGTGACTTGTGTGCAAAATTTGGGGTCAATCGGACGTGATTTGATAGGTTTCGGCATCGGATGTGAAAGTTAGAAATTTCAAAGTTCACAAAGTTGAATTCTTGCGCGATTCGTGTTTTCGGCGTTGTTTGATGTTATTTGAGGCCTCGACTAAGTCCGTGATATGTTTCCAGACTTGTTGGTACGTTCAGACGAGGTCACGAGGGGCTCGGGTGAGTTTCGGGATGGTTTCAGACCATTTCTAGGCCATTTTTAACTGCTGGTTTTTGGCTACAGCACTGTTCTACGCGATCGCGGGGAATTGGTCGCGATCGCGGTGAGT
This sequence comes from Nicotiana undulata, assembly GCA_005239495.1. Lineage (NCBI taxonomy): Eukaryota > Viridiplantae > Streptophyta > Magnoliopsida > Solanales > Solanaceae > Nicotiana > Nicotiana undulata. The sequence continues at coordinate 4,407 of ML253972.1, forward strand.
AAAATGTGAGAAACGGGCCAGTGAATCGCGATCACGGAAAGCCTTTCGCGATCGCGTAGAGTAAATGTTCTGCTGCACTGACTCGACGTTGGAATTTTGAGATGGTATAAAAACAAAAGTTGTAGATCTTTGTGTCTAGTGTCTAGAAACGTAAACCATTCATGATTTGGATTTGTTTACAAAGAGTTATGGCTGTTACACTACAGGGTGTCCGGGAAAATAAAGAAGAAAGTTGTGTTGCACATGGGCTGAATTTGAAAGACTATATCTAGCAATCTATAAGGAAGTGGAAGATGACCAACACATGACAGTTGTAGATCTTTAAGTCTAGTTTTCAGAACATTTAACCATTTGTTATTTGGAGTTGTGTGCAAAACGTTATGACTATTCTACTGGAGGTTGTCCGGGCAGGCTGGGCAATTGTTCTCCGCGATTGCGAAGAGTAAATTTTGGGCTGGAAAAATTGTTCTCCGCGATCGCGAAGCATTTTCCGCGATTGCGATGAGTAAATACCTGGGAAAAATGATATTTTAGCGGGTTTAGCTCATTTTTCTTCATTTCTTCATGACTATGGGCGGATTTTGAGAGCATTTCAAGGAAGATTTCAACCAAGCTTCAGAGGTAAGATCATTCTACTTATTTTTAAGTTAAATACAAGATTATATAATGGATTAGAACATGAAAATTAGGGGGGAAATGTGTTGAAAAATTAGTATTTTGAAGAAATCCTAGAAATTTGAAAATTTGGATTTTAGCCACGAATTTAGCATGAATAATTGAGTAAAATGTGTTATTGAATTTGTAAAGCTTCGGGTAGGGATTTTCTTCAAGAAATTTCGAGGTCAGGGCACGTGGGCCCGAGGGCATTTTGGTCATTTCATAGAGTCGGACTGAGGAACTTTGTAAATTGAATTGGTTATGATCTGTTGAGTATATTTTCATTGAATTATCATTATTTGAATAGTTTGGGAGCGTGCATATCAATTTTTAGTCGTCGTAGAGGCTTGAAAGCCGGTGATGAATCTTAGGATCGAGGTGAGTCTCCTTTCTAACCTCGTAAGAGGGAAATTGTCCCTCTAGGTAACCTTGTTTGCTATGTGATCTTGTTTGGGGNCATAGATATGACTTGTATACTTGTGTGATTGGTACTGTTGTCTTTGAACGTTATGATACTTGGCTTGACTTAAGAGTGATAAGAGAATCACGGGATGGGATCGGGCCGTACGCCACGGCAGAGTGACGATTGATTATATTATGGGATCGGGCGGTATGCCACGGCAGAATGATGATTGATTATATTACGGGATCAGGCTGTACGCCACTGAGAGAATGAGACTACGAGGGTGGGATCAGGCCGTACGCCATGGCGAGATTGAAATTACCAGGGTAGGATCGGGTCTTACGCCACGGTGAGATTGAGACTACCAGGGTGGGATCGGGCCGTACGCCACGGCGAGATTGAGACTACCAGGGTGGGATCAGGTCGTACGCCACGGCGAGATTGAGACTACCAGAGTGGGATAGGGCCGTACGCCACGGCGAGATTGAGTACCATATGGGAGCGGGTCGTACGCCACGGCGGATACCAAACTTGTTTGATTTGAGATTGTTATTTGATGCCGTATATTGATGTACTTGATTATTTGTTTACTTGCCTACAGTTTTCCTTACATCTTGCTTACTTTATTACTGTTTGACCTTAATGAGTATCGAGTAGACCTCTCGTCACTACTTCTTCGATATTAGACGGGATAATCACTGGGTACATATATGTATATGTACTCATACTACACTTTCTGTGCATTTTGTTGCACAGGTACCTTTATAGTACAATGATTGACTTGGAAGACTTATACGGACTGCATTCATCCACAAGCATTCCACAGCTGCCGGAGTCTCCCTTCTGTGTACTTACATTTTATATTTATTTCTTTTGTCCAGATTTGTTTTCGGACAAGCGTTGTATAATTCTATAAATCCTTAGAAATTGCTCATGGACTTGTGTCACCAGGTTCTGGGGATGTATTGGTATTTCTTTCTGTACTAAGTTGGTTTTCTTGCCATATTTAACTTACGAATTTTTTTTATTTAATAATGAAAATGCAAGAAGAGGCTTCGATTCTAAAATGTTAAGCAGGAAAGTGTTCCAACTTATTAAGGGGTCGGCTTGCCTGACAGTGGTGTCCGACGCCATCACAACCCATAGATTTTGGGTCGTGACACCTAACCCCTCATTTTCCTATCCCTCGCAATCATCACTTTCCCTAACCTCTCCCTTCTCTCCCAGTCACCCCCTAAAACCTAATCGTCGTCACCGGCAAACTCCCCGTCTATAGGGTTTCTGTGTATTTTTCGGCCCTTGCCGACCTTCTACATCTTCTGATTGTTTGATTACATGTATTTCTAAGAGAATCTCAAAGAGATTCAACCTGGTTTCGTTCGAGACCTTTCTCACAAGCCTGTCTATGGCCATTCTCGTTTGTGAGTACTGTTTCTTGCCTATTTTTAGTTCGAATCTATGGTTTTGGACTGCGTTTCTTTCATCTATGCTATTTTCAAAAACCCTAGTCTTATGACTTCTTGGGCCTGCCCAGATCCTTGTTGATATGAAATGTTTTAAGTCCTATTTGGTATTTTCCTCAAAAATCTTCTATTTTGTTAATACTATTTCGATTCCATTACTTTTCTGAAGTTAGGGCTTCGTTCTAAGCTTCTTCAAAAAGGTTTTTGTCACGACCCAAAACCTATGGGCTTTGATGGCGCCAGACACCACTGTCAGGCAAGCCAACCCCTTAATCAGTTGAAATACCATCCTGTTTAACAATTTCGGAATCGTTGCCTTTATTGCTTTTCATAATCAAATAAATAGAGTTTTGTAAATTAAACACGATAGGAAATCCATTTAATTCAATTAAACAAGACTCAACACATCCCCAGAACCCGGTGACACAAGTACATGAGCAGTTTCTAAGAATTTATACAATTATACAACTCTTGTCCGAGAAATAAATGGGACAAAAGCAATAGAGATACAATGTAAAGATATAGTAAAAGGAGACTCTGTCAACTGCGGAACTCCTCTGGAGGAATGCAGCCCGAGCAAGTCTCCAAATCAATCATTGAACTATGAAGATACCTGTGCAACAAAATGCACGGAAAGTGTAGCATGAGTACATATACATATATGTACCCAGTGAGTATCCCGCCTAACCTCGAAGAAGTAGTGACGAGAGGTCGACTTGACACTCACTAAGGTCCAACAATATAAATAGGACAGAATATGCTGAAAGCAGTAGACATGTGAAGGCAGATACGCAACAAATATATATATAAAGCACTGTAATCCAAATAAATTCTGATAATGAGTAAATAAGTAATTTCCTTTCTTTAAATCCGCCGTGGCGTACGGCCCGCTCCCATAAATGTATCTTTNAAATATATATATAAAGCACTGTAATCCAAATAAATTCTGATAATGAGTAAATAAGTAATTTCCTTTCTTTAAATCCGCTGTGGCGTACGGCCCGCTCCCATAAATGTATCTTGAACCCGCTGTGGCGTACGTCCCTCTCCCATAAACATATCTTTGAATCCGCCGTGGCGTACGGCCCGCCCCCATATATATTACAATTACCTTTCAACTCCGCCGTGGCGTACGACCCGATCCCATATATTTTACAATTATAAGAGTGGGGAAAATCACACATCGCTCGCGGAAGGTAAATTGCGAAGAGGTCACATGTACACACAATATTCTTTCCTTTTCATAATACTTTCTATAAACAATTTCTTTCATACTACTTACCGTAAAACAAGCCCTTTCATATTATTTTCCGTAAAACAATTCGTTTCATTTTATTTTCCGTAAAACAATTCCTTACATTTTATTTTAAATTCCATAAATCTCAGAGAAGCAAAACTACACATAGCAGGATTTCATAACATACAGTTCATCACAAGAAGAACACAAGGCATGATGTGGGGTCTAACTACCCAGACATAACAATAATAGCCGCTACGCACGGACTCTCGTCACTTGGTGCGTACGTAACCCCCACAAACAATTACACACAGCATGTAGAACACCTATGGGGACAATTCCCTCTTACAAGGTTAGAGAGGAGACTCACCTCGCTCCAAATATCCATACCCGACTTCCAAGCCTCTATGACGACTCCAATGGATGCACGACGTCCCAAAACTACCCAAATAACGATAATTCAATGAAAATATACTCAATAGATCATAACCATTTCAAATTACAAAGTTCCTCAGCCCGACTCAATGAAATGACCAAAATGCCCTCGTCCCTACGTGCTCGGATTCTAAATTTTCTTGAAGATAAACTCTACCAGAAGTTTTACTAGCTCAATTACACCATTCATTCCAGAATTTATGTCCAATTTGTGGCAAAAATCACATTTTCCAAATTCTAGGTTTCTTCCAAATTTTCCTCAAATTTTCCCTAATTTTCATGTTTTAATCCATGTAATAATCTTGTATCTAACTTGGAAATAAGTAGAATGATCTTACCTCTGAATCTTGGTTGTAACCTTCCTTGAAATGCTCTCAAAATCCGTCCATGGCATATGTAAAATGAGTTAAAATGGTCAAAACCCGCTAAATATCATTCTGCCCAGCACAGGCCTTCTCTGCGATCGCAGGAGAGCCTTTGCGATTGCACAGGACACCCAGGACCCTCCTCCGCGATCGCACCAACAGACCTGCGGTCGCACACGTCATCTCCAGTACCCTCACTCACTCTCTTCTGCGAATGCAGTAGCATGCCTGCGATCGCACTACTCTGCCCAGACCTTCTCCACGATCGCACACCAAAATCCACGATCGCATAGACCAAAACCACTGCCCCTCAATTCCTTATCTGCGATCACAAAGCAAAGGCTGCGATCGCATAGAACACCATCAGCACCAGAAAACCAGCAACAACAGTTCAACCCGAAATGCCCCGAAACCACCCTGAAACACACCCGAGGCCCTCGGGACCCCGTCCGAACACATGACTCAGTCCCATAACATCCCACGAACTTGCTCGGGGCTTCAAATTATCTTAAACAACGCCGAAATCACTAATCACACCGAAATTCAACTTTATGAACTTGGAAATTACTAACTTCCACATTCGATGCCGAAACCTATCAAACCACGTCCGATTGACCTCAAATTTTGCAGGCAAGTCGTATTCGACATTACAGACCTGCTCCAACTTACGGAATCACATTCCAACCCCAATATCAAAATTTCCATTTCCGGTCGAATTCTTCAAAAACCTTCAGATTTCTATCTTTAGCCAAATGACTTCAAAATGACCTCTGGACATCCGAATTCACTTTTGATCGCGCTCCCAACTCCAGAATCACCATACAGAGCTATTCCCAGACTCGGAATCCCAGACGGACATCAATATCATTGAAATGCGCTTCAAGCCAAACTTAGGAAATTTCTTCAAAAATGCTGGCTTCCACAATATACACCGAAATGTTCTTGGGTTATCCAAATCCCGATCCAGACATACTCTCAAGTCTGAAATCACCATACGAACCCACTGGAACCTTTGGATCCTGATTCCGAGGTTGTTTACTCAAAATTCCAGTCTTACTCAATTTCTTCAACTTAAGGCTTCTAAAATGAGAATTTTCCTTTCAATATAACTCCGAATCTCCTGAATTTCAACTCTGACAATACACACAAGTCACAATACTCGAAATGAAGCTGTTCATGACTCCCAACTGCTGAATGACGCGCTGGATCTCAAAACAACCAGTCGGGTCGTTACAATTTTTCTAACTTTCAAGTGTTTAAATCCGGTTGTTCTTTACTGGTTTGATTAATTTTTGTATATATGCTTAAACCCTAGGTATTTCTGTTTATAACACTGATTTATTCAATGTTTCTTCCAGTTATGTGTTTATTTCTGTCAATCAATTATTTTGGCTGATTTTATTTGGGGTTCGAATCATATTCTCCCGTTCAAATCATTACTTCTCTGTGATTTACCTGTTTGCCTTATTTGTGACTTTAATTAGTACCACTTTCCTTAATTAAACCATTATTCTGATTTTAGGAGTTTATATGGTGTGTGATTGATTTTCTCACCTTATTTGAGCCCTAATTTGTACCGTTAATTGGTTCTCCCTATTCTAAGGGGTCTCTCCCATATTTTGCGTATGATTGATTGGTTAAATCCTCCAATTAACTGGTTGATTTATTCGATTACCTTGTTTATGAACTTTGACTTATTTTTGCCTTATTTGTTTTTACCTTACTAAGTGCTATATATACTCTCATTACTAATTCTTCAAAACACGAACATAGTTCAAAAACACACACACGCACTTTGGTCTCATCTTTCTCCTACTTGTGTTACTACATTGTCTAGCCGACTGAAAGCCAAGGCTAGACCACTGAGTCCTACATACCTTTCATCTTCTGTTTTCTATCCTTAACTGGTATTCCTAATGTCATTAATTATACTATGAAACTTAAACCTATGTGCTCTCTTATCTGTTGCTTTACTTCTGTTGAATCCATGTCTCTGCTGTATTTCAATTAGCCCGACTGCTTCTGTATTTAACTCTGTGTCTTTCCTGTTTATTCCCTTAATCAGCATGTTTACTTCTGTGTTTAAGCTTCAATATTTCCAGTTTATTGCTTTAAACCAGCATATTTACTTCTGCGTTTAGACTCTTATCTTTCCTGTCCATTTACCTCAATTGGTATGACCACTTCTGTGTAATTATATCCCTGTCCTCTCTATGAATTGATTAGCATGACTACTCCTGCATTTAGTTCTATGTCTTTCATGTCTACTGCTTTAAGTCAGCATGATTACTTTTGTCTTATCTAGTGCTATCTAATCTGACTCTTTAAGCTTATGTGCTTGTTGTCTATTACTTCTAATTAGCATCACTATGTCCTATTGAGCCTGGCTAACTAGCATGCATTCTTTACTGAGTTTTTTATGTGTTTCTGACTAATGACTTCGATGTTCCCAACCCTTACTACCCTTCTTGGTATGGTTCTCTATTTATTATTATTCTGCTCCTAGCATGCTATGTGCCCACCTAGTGATAACTAATGGATAAAGTTCAATCTAGGCAATCCGAAACTTGTTTGAAATGGTTGTGAATTGTTGTGATCTTGTTTGATTGCTGAAAATCTTTGTTTGAATATAAATGTGCTGCAATGACTCTGTTTCACCCCTAAATTGTTTACTTCTAAACTATTTTCTTAAAACTATTTCTATTTTCAAAGACTACTTTCCACTCCTACTCTTAGAATATCTAGGGTCTTGCCCCTCTGGTGTGAGCACTAACTAGGAGTCCATGAGACTCCTCCGAACTATGACACACTGGGGTTGGCTCTTCCACACTTGTGCACAAAAACTACTTTCTTTAAAGGATTTTTGGTGTGAGCATTGCCCAGGGTCTCTAAGGCCCTTGGGAACTTTGACGCACCAGGATACCCTCTTGGATAATATGAGATGTTGGCACTTCAGACTTGGTTGAAGGCCTGGTTTTCCAGGTTTACTTTTGGGCCTATCCAGGCTCCCTATAGCATAGTGATTTCATTTCTGTAATTTATTTACATTTGGCATGTAATAATAATTCTTGTAAAAAACATATATTAGTAAAATGGGAGGGACTTTTATATATTTTTTGGGGGGAATCGGGTAGAAATCATGCTCCTAGGATTGTTACGACTATCTATATGCATTAGAAACCATGCTTATAGGATCGTTATGTGTACTAGAAAACATGCTTATAGGTTCATCATATTATTCGTTCTAAACTTCCACTTCTTAAATTCTGCATACTCACGTCTGCTTAGAAATCCCGTTTCTAGGTTGTTTATCAAATCTGCCTTAATAACCATGTTCATAAACTTTCCTATGTGCATTAGAAATCATGTTCTAGGACTTTATTTCCACTCGCCTAGATATCATGCCTATAATAAAATTGTATAAAAATCAGTTTCATCATTAGGCCCATAAGGAATATGCATAAAAACAGTCTTAACATCTAGATATCATGCTTCTAGAGATGAACATGTAAAACCATATCTGTAACGTTTGTGGTTATTTAGCACCTAGACAGCATGCCTATAGGGTCTAATGAATAAAATCAACCCGTTTAAAAAATCGATCGTTGGTTTATTATGGTTCTGATTAACGATTAGATATCATGTTTATAGGATATTGTTGATCCACACCTAGGCAAGCCTTTAGGACAACTAAAATTCTTAAGTTATAAGACCGTGTCTTGTTTGACTGTTTGTAAACTGCCCAGATTCAGGAAGCTATAAAATCAGTAGGCAAACTGATTAGGTATCCATTGTCTCGCTTTAATATAATGTTGCCTATTCTGCTTTATGCTCACTTGGATATCCTGCTATATGACCCTTTAAAGTGTTTTAAAATTGTTGTTTGAGACGTGCAATTGTCTGCTTATTTGTGGAGGTAAATGTGAGCCTTTAATTTCTCTATTATATGACATTCCTATTTGTTTTGTTTGTCGCTTAGATTTTCTCCTTTTAAGTACCGTAGGTGAGTCTAGAACCACCCTAACTAAAAGTCCTAAATACCTCTAGGACCATAGGAAAGAGACGGGTAATGCACGCATAGGGTACGCATTTACTTAGAATAGACTATATAACCATTAAGGGGAGTGTAATTAGGTAGTAAAGGATATGATGACCTGTGCGCTAATGCTACGCGTAACACCTCTATTTGAGGAAAGCTTACCGAGTATTGCACAGAAGTGATCCTATAGGCTAATAAACTTAGGACCCCCTTTATTCCTGTTTTTAATAATCTCTATGTGTTTAAATTGTTTTATTTACTTAATGACTAATTCACAAAATGATTTTGGCCGGGACCCACCGTTGTGGACTCGAGGGGTTCCTAACACCCTCCCCTCAAGGTAATTTCGAGCCCTTACCCGATCTCTAGTAACGTAAACTGGTTTATGCGTTATCTGCACTAGGTGCCCTAACGCACCTTAAATCCATTAGGTGGTGACTCTTCTATTTCCATACCCCTTCCCAAATAAATATAAGTTGTCCCAAAATGTCGAAACGCGGACTCCGCAAGGAAAAAAGGGGGCTCGGCCTCACTCAGTCATCAATCTCTCCAATTCTCTCTCTCTCTCGGGCTCACAATGTCATGAAACTAGCCTGAAAATGATGATGTGATGTATCAATGAATAACAATAGAGACTGAGATTTGATATGCATATGAGTACGTATGACTGGGTACATAAAACAATGAAAGCATATAACTTCACAGTAGAACCTCAGTGGGTCCCAACAATATCGGCATAAGTCTAAAAATGACATCTAGCATGATTGACAACTCAATTACTATCTCTGTCACGACCCAAATTCCCAACCTTAGGTATCGTGATGGCGCCTAACACCACACTTGCTAGGCAAACCAATGTTAGAGTTCGATTAGCTATTTACCTTTGATTATCCATTTAAACATAATAAACAATTATAAAATAAACTTAAGCTACTGACTTTCAATGAATAATTCCAAACATAAAATAATAAATACTTAAATAAACAGAGCCACGAACTAATTATATAAGTAACTCTAGAACTACCCCAGGGTCTGGTGTCACAATTCACGAACTACTAAAGAATACTACAAATAATGGGTTGAAAAAAATAGTGTAACTATTCTGAATATAATAAAATGGTTTTATAAAAATAAGAGAAGACTCCCGGGATCTGCGAACGCCGACAGATATACCTCGTGCCTCCGAATAAATGAATAGCCGCTCTAAATATCTCTATTGTTGGTCGATACCTGGATCTGCACAAAAGAGTGCAGAGTGTAGTATCAGTACAACCGACCCCATGTACTGAGTAAGTGCCGCGCCTAACCTCGACGAAGTAGTGACGAGGCTATTGCGGGGCATTAACAACATATAACCTGTGACAATAATATATACGATAACGCAATAAAAAAATTCTACACAAACAAGAAAATATAACTGAGACAATAAATATAAAGCAAGAAGGAAATCTAAACAAATAATTAAATACTGCAACAATAATGAAATAAGTCAGCCGCCTTTTCCAGGCCTCAGCCATAACCAACTCTCAAATAAGTTTCTAAATTTCCAAACTTTAACTTTAAATAAGAGTAGTGCCAAGATATGAAAAATAGTAAGTTTTCAAATCTTTGTTTTTCTTTGAAAATCAGTAAAAAAAATATAAATGCCCTCCCTTATCGCTCCTTGTTGCGGCGTGCAACCCGCTCCCACTTGTCCACCCTTATTGCTCCTCCCTAAATATATCACCTTTATTACTCTTGTTGCGGCGTGCAACCCGTTCCCACCTGTCTACCCTTATTACTCCTTGTTGCGGCGTGCAACCCGCTCCCACTAGACATATCATATCAATTTATTCATAAATTTCAAAATTCGGGCCAAGGATTTCACAATACTTTTATTTCCACAATTTCAAACAGAAAACAGTATAGCTCGTAAGCTTCAACCAATATCATTTCACAATAAAACCAA
>MDKH01057234.1:0-22241 GCA_005239495.1 Nicotiana undulata
TATATATATATGTGTGTGTGTGTGTGTGTGTGTGTGTGTGTGTGTGTGTGTGTGTGTGTGTTGTAATAATAAATTTGAATAGCTACTTTTATAGTCGGTTTGGTTCGGTTTTTTCCGATTATATTTTGATTGAAACCAAAACCAAACCAAATTTGATCGGTTTTAAAATTCAAAATCAAAACCAAACCAAACCAAACCTAAAATATATCAGCTTTTTTTGGTCGGTTTGGTTCGATTTTTTGGGTTTTTATGAACACCCCTAATTTTAGTAAACATTCGGTGCTAATTTAATTTATTCCCTGTTGCACCAATATAATTATTCCTCCTTCCATATCTTATGTTTTGATTTTTCATTCGGTGTCAGATACCTGTTTTAAGGCTCTATTAGTACGGATTGCGTAGGAACGTTTTACTAGTATGAGGTAAACCTCTCCCCTGCTTAAGCGACATCATTCCCAGAAAAAATCAGAAAACTCTAGTTAACAACTGAGGAACATTTACACTCCACCAAAAGCTTAGGTGGTCATTCGCACAGTATATTTTGCTAATTCTACTTCTGTTCTAAATTCATTTTTTTCATTTTTATTTACTTTTTTTTTCCTAATGTAGGTCACTGGAAAATGAGAAAAGAGAAACTCATCCGTGAGATTTGAGAGTTCTGAAATTATGTGATGCAGCTCGCTGAGTGAAATTATATCCTTAGGGTAAATAGGTTAAGACAATAATTAAGCTATAGATGTCCTCTGTGTAACATGTGCGCAAACCAAGCATTTGATAAGTGATGGTTGAAGACAATAATTAATATACATGCCATAATAAAAGCAGGGCAATAATAGCTCACATGTTCTTTCATTGCAAATACTCTGCTGCAATTTTGGGAAAGATTGTTACATTGGTAAGGGATAGATAGAAAAGTTGACCGATGCCCTGGAGAGCAAGTTTGGCCTGAAAAGCATACTACAGGGAAAGGGCAGAAGCAGAAATGTATAGAATCATCTTGGCATGCTGCACTTACTTCATCTGGCAAGAAAGGGACAACAGAACATTTCAAATAGCAAAAGAACTAAAGAGCAAGTAGTGAAGTTGGAGGCCCAAGAGATCCATGGTAGAGGTAGCTGTAAAGTAAAAGTGGCAGGGCGCTTGAGGAGAATGAATTACTATCCATAGTCTGATTCCTTATTCTCCAACCAGGAGTAGTTTAGATGGTTGTACCTTTAGGTGGCTATAGACACCGCAGTAATCTTTGATTTTGTTCTTTACGAAACGTCTGTTTTTTGCCGACTCTTAAGTATTATTTGTTTTGTACAAAAAAAAAAAAATAGGGCAATAATAGGAGTATTATTCATATCTTGTTGAATTATTTCATACCAATCATGTCTTCCCCATCCGTTGTTATCCTTAAAACCTACGACGTTTGGCTCAAATTCTATACATAGACGTGTGTATAATATATACTCTAGTGTCCATACTTACAACTAATGACTCTTTTATACTTTCAACTCCGAACTCAAAACGTTATCCAAATATTTGTCGCCAGTAATCGTCTAAATCCAAAATTCTCCACCGATAAATCGTCTAAATTCTGAATTCGCCACCATCAAGTGGACAATGGTTTCCCTGTACGATGCAAGCACCATTTTTCTTTTTGAAGTACCGAACATGTACCACTGTAAGATAATTTATTCCATTCAAGAATGATAGTTTTTAAGAGTCCACCAAACAGTAGAGGTACCAGGTCCTCTACTGGTTACCAGAGAGTTAAGAGCTAGAAAGACTAGTAAAGAGACAGGGGATTTTTACGTGGAAAAATCCCACTCAAGGGGACAAAAACCACGACCTACACTTGTAGGATTTCAACTTCACTAACTTGTAATCTAAACTATTACAAGCCACTTTGAAAGACAACCTTACAAAGACTTCTACACACTAACTTGTAATACTTCTTACAAGCCACTTTGAAACTATCTAGTTACAAAGACTTTGACACATGACTAACCTTAGCCACACAACAGTTTAGAGAATGAGAGATTAAAGGTTCCTAACTAGTTGCTTCTACAAAAGCTAGTAGGATACAATGAAAGCAAAATACAAGATTACAACTCAACTAAGGACAATATCAATACTTGATGAACACGTTGTGTAGGCCTTAGTGGAGTTGTCTTCTTGCTCTTGAAGCACTTGAGTCTTTAATGCTTGAGAGCACTTAATGCTTGAATGTTCTTAGTAATTGCTCAAGTGAGTATGTTGTTGTTCTTTCCTTCAAGATATTATCTTCCATTCCATATCCCAAGAAGGATGTCCAAAATCTTTTACGGTACAAGACTCAACCACTAGGAAGTGACTGTTGCACTGTTGCTACACTGTAGCGTGAACAGTGACAGCTAGCCACTTTTCTGTCACAGCTTTTTACAGCTGTCAAGTTGACTTGTTCTTGAATCTGTGAGTCCGATGAGGGATCAGGTCCCTCAGCTGGTCGGTCCTTATTTAGCAATGTATGATCCGGAATTCCTGGAGACATAGATGACTTGTGATGTTGTATATGCATTAGGTCCTCGACCTGGTTCTTCACATAAAAGTTTGTTAGGTCATCAAAACAAAACACAACTCATCAATTTTCCCCTTTTTGATGATGACAAACTTTTATAATTGGGAAGTGAACTAGTAGTGCAACACATTACCAACCAGGTTCTTAACGAGTTCCCCCTGTCGATTTGCTTCCCCCTTAAACTGTGCTTTCCCTTTAAACTGGCAGAATTCCCAACTACCCCCAATTACTTCCCCCTTTTGGCATCACAAAAAGTCAGACGCAGGTAAATAGAATACTCAGGAAGTCCACAAAAGTTAACTCATGCCCCTTGTGTGTGCACATTCATGGTAGAAGACAGAATAAAATTCAGAAAAAGCATCAAATAGAACACAAAAAGGACTGATTTTATTTAATAGAAAAATTATTAAAACATTGTAGAAGTCTTTGCCCGAGGGCAGAAGACTTTACTTTGGATTTTCAAGATGGGAGCAGCCACATGTTTTCCAATCCAACAAAAACAAAAAGAGATAACATTAATAACAACCAGCCACAGCATAAAGAGAACAGATGAGAGAGGAATCCTAGGAGGCACTAGAGGAGGGGAGCTTAGAGGTAGAGGCAGTGAGAGAGCGAAGGACCAGGTCCATGCGAGCATTCGCAGAGGACTGTTCCCGAAGAAGACTTTCCTTCAGATTTTCTACTTCAAGTTTCAATTCTGCATTCTCCTTTGTCAGGCGGGACACTTCTTCATCAGTGGAAGTTGAAGAACCAGGTCCCTTATCAGACAAGCCTCACGTCTCCATAAGAGCTATTTGAGCTTTCAGCCTCTTGATGGTGTCCTGGGCAGCATTCAGAGCATTTATCAATTGTGCAATTGTGGAATTGCTGCCCCCAGCCTTCTCTATGCATTCACATTCCTCCAGAGTAAGCTTGGTGAAGCTCTGCTTGCGAGTTCCAACACGGGGATTGCTGAGAGGCACCTTGAAGTACTTGAAGACCCTGGTCAGTAGGAAGCCATAAGGGAGACCGTGGTTTCCATCCTTGAGAGACACAACCTTGTTCATATGATTGATCATTAGAGTAGGCAGGTTGAATGGAGTGTAGTTGTCAAGGGCCTCCATAAGGATCAGGTCATCCAGGGATGCCACAGATCGTCGTTCAGCCTTGTGGAGGAGGACTTTGTTGACCAATTCAAGCAGCAGCTGGTATACTTGCAGCATAGACTTCTTATGAACCCAGTCCCCCTGTTGAACAGAACCAGGCTTCATAATGGCTTTCCGAAAACTGTGACTGCAGGCATCCTGAGTTGGAACTATAGAAGATATTCCTTCTGACAGGATATCAAGTATCTCTCCCAAGAGAGCATCATCGAACAAGATGTCCACATTCCCTACAACCACACAAGCATGGCGATCAACTGGCATGAGAAATGTAGTGTAGAACTCTCGAACAGCTTCCTCATATGCTTTGGGCGCACTCACATTCAGAAGCCCCTCCCATTTTTGAAATTCAATAATAGCCATGAGTTGGCTCATTCCAGGCATCTCCAAAGTCTCAGGGTCGATTGTACGCCCTAGCAGTACCTTTTTCCATTGAACATTCTCCTTCCACATGGCAGCTTGAACAAAACCAAGTTCCCTTTCTGGTTCTTCAGCCTTTTCTTCTCTCTTTCGATTTCCAGACACTTTAACTGATGGTCCCTTAGAACTGGCAGATTTCTGCTCACTAGCTTCTCCAACATTGTCCTTCTTCTTCACTTCCTCATCCAATTTTAAGACTGTGGGTTTCACACTCTTCCTCGACACTGCTTTCTTTCTTGTTACTAAAGAACTAGGTTCCTCAGTGGTTTCCTCTTCAACCTCAACAACCGGAATGTTTTTGTCCACTGTAATTTGACCTTCCTTCACCAGACGCCTCCCCTTAGGCTTGTTACATTTCTTGCTTTTCTCCAGAGCATGATCCACAGACTCCTTCTTTTGGAGTCTAGTCGAGGGACGTTTCACAGAGGGAGTGGGAAGACTGACTCCATGACGAACCTTGAAACGTGCACTGATAACCATATCATCTTCATCCTCAATACTCACAGGAGGATGGAGGGGAGGAATAGATTCGAGAGGGGGAGTGTAGAAGATTGGCTCACTTGGAGATGATGGTGTACCGGGCCCCTCACCAGATTATGGAGTCTCATGCTGAGTAGACTCAAAAGGAACCATAGTGCCAGCCTCTTTAAGAGCAGATAATGAGGCTCCCAGAGTCTCAGGAAGAGGACAAGATCCTTCAGAGGGTTTTTCTGAAGAAATGGTAATGATATTTTCTGCGACTTCTTTGTCTGGGGACTCCATGGGGGTTTGAGCAGTGAGAAAAGCAGAGTTAATGTACTGGTTTGGATCTCCCTCTGAGGAGCTAGAAGTGGGAGATGCGCCAGGAATAAGTGGCTCAGATAGAGGTACAGAGGGAGATGGAGGTGAAACAGTGACTGAAGGGGTTAGGGTTTTTGGTGACAGTGGAGATGGTTCCGATTCAAGGTGAGAAGCTTCAGGGACTGAGGTTCCCTGAGATGATTCTGGTACTGGGGGAGGTGAAGATGGCTTGGAAGCAGATAGGGTTTCCTTGGATGGTGAGGAAACTTGTCCCTCACCAGGGGTGATGTTAAGGTCGGTAGCCATGGAGGAGGAAACGATTTCGTCTTGAGATGTCATTTTTTATCACAGTGAGTAAGAGAGAGAGAGAGGAGGAGTAGAGGAGAAGGAAGCCTTTTGGGTTCAGAGAAGTGAGAGTTATGGGAGTGGTGAGAGAAGAGGAGTTATGTAGAGAGGAGGAGGAAGGGAAACTTGTCCAAGTGACGGTTTTTGAAAAGTGGGAGAACGTGTAGGGGAGTTGAAAGGTGTAAGGTCGGACTTGATTGATGTGTTTTCTGAAAAGGCGGAGTGAGAAAAAGAGAATAGTGGCAGCAGTAATTAATGCAGTTACCTTTTTGAGAAAGAGGAAGAGAAAAGCATGTAACTACTAACATGGTGTACAGGAACCGAGTCCCATACTGGTTTTATTTTGAGAAAAGAGAGTACAGTCCTGTCATGGTCTATAGTGCCACTTCATTAAATTATGTAATCACCATGCGTGTCTACCTGCAACGGTATTGAAGTGAGTTAGACTTTATTAGGAAAACACCTTAGCATCTTATCCTGAGTAAGACATGTAAGCCATAGGAGAACCAGGTTCCTAATTGGGTCTCAGCATGCCCAGAGCCAGTCTGTTCTTCTCAAAGTGTTCTCTTCCAAGAGCTTTGATGAAAATGTCTGCAATTTGATCTTCAGTGCAACAGAATCTCATGCATATGTGTCTCTTTTCTACATTGTCTCTGAGTAAGTGATGTCTCACATCAATGTGCTTAGTTCTTTTGTGTTGAACATGATTTTTTGCCATATTGAGTGCACTTGTGTTGTCACATAGGAGTGGAATGTTGTCGATGAAAACTCCAAAATCCTCCAATTGTTGTTTGATCCACAGCAGTTGAGCAAAGCAAGAGGCAGCTGCAACATATTCTGCTTCAGCTGTGGATAGTGCTACTGAGTTCTGCTTTCTTGTGCCCCATGAGATTAAGCAAGATCCAAGAAAATGATCCATCACTGAAGTTCTTTTCCTATCTACAAGATAACCTGCATAGTCAGCGTCAGCATAACCAATAAGATTAAAATTGTCACCTGAAGGATAGTAAAGGACCAGGTTCTATGTGCCTTTGAGGTAACACAAGATCCTCTTAACTGCTTTCAGATGTGACTCCTTGGGATTAGATTGAAATCTTGCACATAGTCCCACATTGAAGACTATGTCTGGTCTGCTATTTGTAAGATAGAGAAGTGATCCAATGATCCCTGTATACATGGTTTGATTTACAGGGGTGCCAGCATCATCCATGCCAAGTTTGGTGGCCACTGTAATGGGTGTGCCAATAACCTTGGAATCCTCCATATCAAACCTTTTGAGTAGTTCCTTGATCTATTTCTGCTGACTGATGCATGTGCCCTTGATGGACTGTTTGACTTGAAGACCCAGGAAGAAGTTCAGGTCCCCCATCATGCTCATTTCGAACTCACTTCCCATAAGCGTTGCAAACTCTTTACACAGAGAGTCTGTTGTAGCTCCAAAAATAATGTCATCCACATAGACCTGGACAATGAGAAGGTTTCTTTCTCGTTTCTTCAGAAACAAGGTGTTGTCTATATTCCCTCTAGTAAAACCATTGTCGAGTAGAAACTTTGATAACCTTTCATACCACGCTCTAGGGGCTTGCTTCAATCCATACAGGGCTTTGTCTAACTTGAACACATGTTCTGGATGAACATGGCTTTCAAACCCAGGGGGTTGCTTGACATACACTTCTTCCTTGAGATAACCATTTAAGAATGCACTCTTCACATCCATTTGGAACAAGGTGAATTCCATATGGGATGCAAAGGCAATGAGAATTCGAATGGCTTCCATACGAGCAACTGGAGAAAATGTTTCATCATAATCAATCCCTTCTTCTTGATTGTAGCCTTGAACCACCAGCCTTGCTTTGTTTCTAGTAGTCTTCCCATTCTCATCCAGCTTGTTCCTGAACACCCACCTGGTTCCTATGATGGTTCTACCTGAGGGTCGAGGTACCAAGTGCCAAACCTTATTTCTCTCAAACTGATGGAGCTCCTCTTGCATATCCACAATCCAGTCAGCGTCCTTTAGAGCTTCCTTAATATTTTTGGGTTCAATTTGGGACAGAAAGGCTGAGAAGGCTAAGGAATTTCTAGCTTTTGATCTGGTTTGAATTCCAGAATCAAGAGGGGTGATTGTGTTATCAAGTGGGTGAGAGCTTTTATGTTTCCAATTTGGAACCTGAATCTGATTGGTAGAGGTACTTGGCATGTTGGTTAGGCTTCCCTGCGATTCCTGTTCTGCAGCCTGAGGAGTGCTTTCCACTGCATCTTCAACTCTCTCCTCAGCTTCTGTGGGAGAGATAGGGGTACCAGGTTCCTCATGAGGTTCTGAGGACAGTGTTGAGTTGTCTTCCAATGTCTCCTTTGTTTGACTCATCATGTCAGCCTTCCCATTTGACACATCAGAGATTTCTCCTGGAACTAAAAGTGGTTCATTGTCTTGATCATCACCATTGTTATCCTTGGTTGAGAATGAAGCTTCATTGAAGAGTACATGAACACTCTCTTCCACCCACTGAGTTCTTTTATTGAACATTTTGTATGCTTTGCTTTGAGAGGAGTAGCTCAGAAAAATTCCTTCATCACTCTTGGCATACAATTTTCCCAGCTGATCATTCCCATTGTTCAACACGTAGCATTTGCATCCGAAAGACCTTAGATGGGTTACCTTGGGCTTTCTTCCATTGAGCAGTTCATAAGGAGTTTTGTTCAGGAAAGACCTGATCATGCACCTGTTCACCAAGTAGCACGCTGTGTTGATTGCCTCAGCCCAGAAATTCTTTGCAATCCCACTATCTATGAGCATCATTCGAGCCATGTCTTCCAAGGTCCTGTTGTTCCGTTCTACAACACCATTTTGCTGAGGAGTCCTTGGAGCTGAGAAATTATGTGTAATTCCATTCTCAATAGAAAATTCATCAAATCTTGCATTATCAAACTCCGTTCCATGATCAGATATGATGCAAGCTACCTTCATGTTCATTTTCACTTGAATTCTTTTAACAAAGGCCACAAATACCTCAAATGTCTCGTCTTTTGATAGAAGAAAAAATGTCCAAGTGAATCTAGAGTAGTCATCCACAATCACAAAAATGTATCTCTTTCCACCTCTACTTGCAATTCTCATTGGTCCACACAAATCCATGTGTAGGAGCTCAAGAGGTATGGATGTGCTGACATCCTTCTTTGGTTTAAAGGAAGATCTCACATGTTTCCCTTTTGCACAAGCATCACATACTTTGGAATCTTTGAATTTTGATGTTGGCAGACCACGAACCAGGTCCCTCTTTATCAATTTGTTTAAAAGAGAGAAATTGGCATGCCCCAGTCTTCTGTGCCAAAGCTCAGCATCATCTTCAATTGCCTTTAGCCAGTTCACCTCACCTGCTTCCAGAGATTTGAAGTCAGCCACATAGATGTTTTTTGTAGCTTTTGGCTATCAGCACTACCTCTCCAGTTACTAGACTAGTAACAGTGCATGTTTTTGACAAAAATTCCTCTTTATTTCCTTTATCACAGATTTGTGAAACACTCAAAAGACTATATTTTAAGCCATTCACATAGTAAACATTTTCTATTGAGTGTTCCAGTGGTCTTCCAACTCTTCCAACACCAAGGATGTAACCTTTCTTTCCATTTCCAAAGGATACATCCTCTCTTTGCAGGGCCTTCAGTGAGAGAAAATCCATAGTATTTCCAGTAATATGTTTTGAGCATCCACTGTCCATAATCCACTGTAGTCCACTTTCCCTCACTGATCCCTGCACATGCAAGTTAATGGTTAGATTTAGGAACCCAAATAAGTTTGGGTCCCTTGTAATTTTGAAATGGGTGAATGAGAACTCTTCTAGTCCATGCTGGAAGGATTTTGTGTTTCTTGTTGGGACCGGGTCCCTGCTCAGGTTTTCTCCTGCCTGCAAATATTTTATTTTTCTTGACTGACTGGTTCCTGGCTGGACAGCTTTCTTTGAAATGTCCATTGTTCCCACAATGAGTACAAAGCCGATTGTCAGGGACTGTGACATATTTGTTGTGGGGATTGTAAGGAGTTTTCTCCTTTTGAAATCCAATTCCCTGTTTGTTTCCACTGCTGTTAAGGTACATGGCATTGACAGCATCTGACGACCATGTCCAGTTTGGGGACTTCTTTAAGTCAGATTTTTCTCTAACTCCCTACACAGACTTACTCTTGCTTCATTCAAATCTTTCTCAAGTTTAACATGCTTTTCACTAGCTATTTCCTTTCCTTTTTCTACACTTGATGGACCAGGTTCTAGTTTGAGCTCCTGGATGGTTTCCTCTAGACATGAGATTTTATCATGAAGGTCATTTCTTTCTTGTTCTACAACATTTATTCTTTCATTCAACTTAGTCTTATCAAGACCTAAGCTTTGAGTTTCTTCTTTCAAATCTCTCATCACTGCGGTCCAATCTTCTCTCTTTTCTTTTTCAAGATTGCCTAAGATGTTCTTTAGATCCTCCACTACCATTAATAGGTCATCTCTAGTTTGTTCTAATTCTCCTAGTTCAGTGGTCAAGAGGTCCTTATCTTCGACTAAGACATAGTATGTATCAATGAGAACATTAGACAGGGACAACAATTTTTTAGGAGAGTAGGATTTCAGATTTCTCTGAACATCCCTGAAATTTACCTCTTCTATGTCATCTTCTTCTTCTTCTTCATCTGATTGAGCCATGAGAGAAAACAATGAGTCGTACTCATTTGCCTTGTTTTCAACAGCCAACATGGACCTGACCTGTTTTCTGCTTCAGGTTCCTCGTCTGATTCACTTGATGAATCTCCCCAAGTAGCAAGGGATTGCCTTACAACATTGTCAGATGCACTCTTCCTGCTGAATCTCCTCTCCGGAACCTGGTTCCTCTTTGGAGCTTTGTCCATGTTGAATTTGTGGGTATCTTGTTTCAGTAGCGGGCAATCTTTTATGAAGTGACGCGGCTTACCACATTTATGACACAAGTCATGGTTCATAGGCTTTCTTGAGCTGCCTCTTCTTGGTATTCCACCATTCCTTCGAACCATCTTCTGGAATCTCTTGGTAAGATAGGTCATATCATGATGTTCCTCACTTGACTCTCGTTATTCAGCTTGGAGAACCAGGTTCTTCTCCTTTTTGGGCTCTCTTCTTTCACTGTTCTTTTTTCTTTTCATCTCATAAGTTTTTAGGTTCCCAATCAACTCATCCATTGTTAGGACTTGCAAGTCCTTTGCCTCAGTGATGGCATTTACTTTGCTTTCCCAGGAACTAGGTAGAACACTTAGGATTTTTCGCACTAGCTTGTTCCTGGGAATGATCTCTCCTAGAGAGTGAAGCTAATTGATAATGGAAGTGAACCTGGTATGCATGTCTTGTATATTTTCATCTTCCTTCATCTTGAACGGCTCATACTCGGTAGTGAGCATGTCTATCTTTGATTGCTTTACTTGTGTTGTTCCTTCGTGGGCTGTCTGCAGGGCTTCCCAGATTTCTTTAGCAGAATGACAAGCAGAAATTCTGTTATATTCATCCGGTCCTATTCCACACACTAGAATTTTCTTGGCACGAAAATTCTTTTCCACAACTTTTCTATCGGCCTCATTATAATCTAGTCTTGTTTTTGGCACAAGCAATCCAACCTCTCCTACCTTGTGCATAGGAACATGAGGTCCATCACAAATGATGTCCCATAATTCCGAATCTTCAGCCATGATGAAGTCGTGCATGCGGGTCTTCCAACATCCATAGTATTGACCATTGAACCTAGGAGGTCGATATGTTGATTGTCTCTCTTCAAAGTTTGGTGGAGCAGCCATTACAGATCCTTTCTTGGTGTTAACCGTTTAGAAAGAACCCGCTCTGATACCAAATGATAGTTTTTAAGAGTCCACCAAACAGTAGAGGTACCAGGTCCTCTACTGGTTAACAAAGAGTTAAGAGCTAGAAAGACAAGTAAAGAGACAAGGGATTTTTACGTGGAAAAATCCCACTCAAGGGGACAAAAATCACGACCTACACTTGTAGGATTTCAACTTCACTAACTTGTAATCTAAACTATTACAAGCCACTTTGAAAGGCAACCTTACAAAGACTTCTACACACTAACTTGTAATACTTCTTACAAGCCACTTTGAAACTATCTAGTTACAAAGACTTTGACACATGACTAACCTTAGCCACACAACAGTTTAGAGAATGAGAGATTAAAGGTTCCTAACTAGTTGCTTCTACAAAAGCTAGTAGGATACAATGAAAACAAAATACAAGATTACAACTCAACTAAGGACAATATCAATACTTGATGAACACGTTGTGTAGGCCTTAGTGGAGTTGTCTTCTTGCTCTTGAAGCACTTGAGTCTTTAATGCTTGAGAGCACTTAATGCTTGAATGTTCTTAGTAATTGCTCAAGTGAGTATGTTGTTGTTCTTTCCTTCAAGATATTATCTTCCATTCCATATCCCAAGAAGGATGTCCAAAATCTTTTACTGTACAAGACTCAACCACTAGGAAGTGACTGTTGCACTGTTGCTACACTGTAGCGTGAACAGTGACAGCCAGTCACTTTTCTGTCACAGTTTTTTACAGCTGTCAAGTTGACTTGTTCTTGAATCTGTGAGTCCGGTGAGGGATCAGGTCCCTCAGCTGGTCGGTCCTTGTTTAGCAATGTATGATCCGGAATTCCTGGAGACATAAATGACTTGTGATGCTGTATATGCATTAGGTCCTCGACCTGGTTCTTCACATAAAAGTTTGTTAGGTTATTAAAATAAAACACAACTCATCAAAGAAGTTTCATGTCTAAGTCCAAACTTCTAAATAAATGTTTAATAGAATCCCTAGGAGACTAACACATCCAAGTCAAAATTCAGTTCCGCTCCTCATTTGGAGGAAATCAGTAAATTCTACATTCCTTGCTTGAAACAAAGAGATTGAGCACATTCGTCATTCAAGCAGAGGAATTCAGGTGCACACTTTCAGCTTATTTGTTGCTGGTGAGTCCTGTACATCGGATAAGCCCCATAGGCGGCGGCAGCTGCAGCGTACATCCCTGGGTCATGCGGTGGTGGGAATGCATACCCATTACCATCATAAAAATGTCCCCCATAGTATGGCCCAGTCCACTGGTTTCCAAAATCACCTCTTGACTGCAATATTCCATAGGTGGAGATTTGAGTAATATAATCAAAGATAGAGACATGTTAAAGAATCTGGTGCATAACATCTTAATAGGTGCAATTTGTCAGAGATTACATATCAATAGCCTCCCGACACCCTCAGAAGAAGGGGGAGGAGGAGCAACAAAATTGATAACGTTACTGCATATGATCAACAATATGTTATTTCAACACCCTAGTGCTTTCTCAATAGCGTATGCAATATGATAATAGATACTCCCACTTCTATCACAGCTTAAAGTTTCTGTAACTCAAGCGAATATTGGACACTAGAATAACTATGAGAGATACAGATGCTAGCCACTGGTAATAACATGTCCTAAGCATTAGTTCATCTGTCTTGGAGATTCTTTTTTTCTCCAGACATAAACTTCAAAGAAGCAACAAAAAGAATCATATCAAAAAGCATAGCAGCTTATTTGGTGCCAGATGATTTATCAGAGGTTACATATCAAAAGCCACTCAGAAGAAAGGGAGGGAACGATAATTAATATTTTGATAACCTTACTGCATAATAGATATTCCACACGTCTACCGACAAGCATAACTAGGAGTTCAAGTCAAGCAAATGCTGGATAATAGAATAACTACGAGACATGACAGGTGCTAGCCACTCTATTCATGACTTGTCGTAAGCATTTGCTCGGATGTCTTGGAGATTCTCCTTTCTCCAAACACAAAAACTTCAAAGAAGCATCAGAGAAGAGATAAAGAGGTGATGAAAGAAAGAATACCTGTTTATTTGCGGGGTTTCGTCCCCAAGAAAGGCACACCGTTTGCTTGCCAATAGCAGTTCCGTTCAGCTTCTGGAAGGCTTCCTCTGCATCATTCCTGCCGCAACAAATTATACAGATTTTTTACTGAAAATTTACTCTAATAAGATACATAACAACTTGAAAATCACAACCAACAAGCTACCTGTTTGCGAATTGCACAAACCCACACCCTTTCCCAACTGGTATTTTTACAGAAACTATTTCACCGTACTGCGCGAAAGGCTGTCTAAGATCTTCATCACTAACATTGGGGTCTAGACCTCCAACAAAAATCTATGATGATATTGATTAGCCAAAGGTACTAGAAAATTAAAAAAAGAAGAAAGAGAAAGAATGAACTAGTTAACAGACTGTTGTATTTGTAGAATCTGCATCAGGTTGTGATCCTTGAGCTGGTCCACCATTGGAGTATCCACATACAAAATGCAGTTAGACGCAAGTATTAAATACCATAGAACCATCAATTGACTACCACAACATCCACATTCATTGTTTGAAAATAACGAACCATAATCTGAAGTTTACACTATAATTATGACAAAACTGCAAAAGAAAAAAAACAACTATCTGCAACTACCTGCAACTTATGGAAACTGCAGATGAAGTGAAATTGTAAACACAACCTAACGTTTAATAAGGAAGGGAGCACATAATTTACTTTCCTGCTTTAGACAATACCAACGACTTATCAAGTTACAACAAATCTCATTCACGCTTTCACTTTTACGTGCCAAATAATAACCTGATACATACCGCCACCAAGTAAAGTAATCACATTATCATGAAAATATCACCTAAAGATGACCGTTACAACAAAGATAACAGTCAAAAACACAACCTCAAGAAGGTAGCATACACTTCTTGCTATTTGGAGTGAAAAAGGAGTTCATCTCTTTTATCTCCTCTTCTTCAAGAATTAAATTCCGTTAGCTAAACCATGTAAAATGTAGAAAAACATGCATACTTCAAAGTTGACTTTGAAGAACAAAATTTTTAGGCACTTTTAAGTCGAAGCCATCACTCTAAAAGAATATACTAATATCAAAAATAAGGCAGGAGGTTGATTAAAGGAACCAAATTCAGCGACTCTCTCTTGAAGTTACTGTACTAAGTAAGAAAATTAAAAGAGTTGCTCATGCTGTTTTAGGTATAAATATATCTTAAACTGCTACCAGGAATCTACATGCTGTTATTACCTAAGTATTATTTTCTTGTTATTCAATTTGAACACCAGAGTGAGTCAATGTTCACTAACTTGGATGCATGATTTGTCCTTACTATCCTTTCTTTGAGGGTGTTTGACTGTTTGTTCTCCTTCTTTACGGGTACTTGTTTAATAAGCTGTAAGAATATTTCTCCATTATTTTCTGATATTTTATTCTCCATTTTTCATCTTCAATGTTCTTTTGCTGTATTTGCTTCTTCTTTTTTTCCCAGCATTTTGGCTCACCAATTACCAGAATTATGCAGAATGTATTTTTAGAATGCGATTTGAGGATAAAGCATAACTGAAAGAATTGAGGGAAGCCGATAACAATGAATGCCATAATTCGCTTATGCCGAAAGCATTTTATAAGTTGTTGGTTTCTTCATTCTCGATTCGCATTTTGGAGTAACATATTAGTCATCTCATATATAAATTTTATTTTGCAAATTTTAACTCTTTTAGAAAAGCTGATATGTGTGTCTTTACTCCAGTGAATCTGATGGTAATCCCTATATAATTAACGATTGTCAATTCCTTTGATAACATGATATTTGGAAATTCTTTTACCAAAAAAATGATATTTGGAAATTCGTTGATGCATTTATGTACTTATTACTAATAGTGCTTTATCAGTTGAATCTTTTTAAATATGTGTCATGCTACATTAGAAAAAGTTACTCTGTATCGAAGATCATGTCTCTTTGTGAACAAATTATTTTTTATCGGAAAATTATAAATAGTAAAATTTAGAAAGAAATAAGCTAATGAGAATCAAGAATGGGGGAAAATGAGGAACCAACATAGCGAACTAATAAATAGAGTAAAAGGGGTGAAATTCAAATATAGCCAAATTTATAAGTGGTAATTGATATGTCACAACCCAAAATTCAATGAAGATCTTGATGGCGCCGGACACCACTGTCAGGCAAGCCAACACCAAGAAGTTAATTAAATTTTAAGTTTTTTAGTATTTTGAAATTATTTCTTTCCTTACATTAAACAATAAATAATGAGCTTCACCGAGTAAATAATAATGTCTTTAACAAATTTTCAATACTAACTAATCTCGTACACATCCCAGAACCAGGTGACACAAGTGCATGAGCAACTTCTAGGAAATAAAATGTAATACAATAACTCTCCGGAATACATAATGGACAGAAAGTAAAATACAATACTCTGAAGGAAACTCTACTGGCTACGGGTCGTCTCGAGAGATGCAACTCACCCAAGTCTTAGTATCAACCATGTTGTTGCGTCCAACGAGGCCACTAGACATACATGTGCATGTGCAACAAAAATGCACAGCAAGTGTAGTACGAGTACGAAAACAACGCGTACCTAGTAAGTATCCCGTCTAACCTCGAAGAAGTAGTGACGAGAGATCGACTCCGACACTTATTAGTAATCTAACAGTAATGTACTAATAATATAATTAGTCGTGGATTTCATTATAAACCGCAGTAAACTTAAGGAAATTATGAAACAAGTAAACAATCCTTTTGATAACAAAGGATTTCTAAATTCATTTTCATCAGTTAAAAATTTATCTCAGGCCAGGGAGGTAATATTATTATTTATAAATTTGCAAGGCAAGCAATACAAGCATGTGCAAATCATGCTAAGGTTGTACGACCCAATCCAACAATATTTATTGTGCAATGCCAGAGGATCGAATGGTGCGAACCATAGATGCATCTATTACCCCACTCGCGAATCATACATGCGACGCAGTCAAATACGAATAAACACGTCAAACAGTCAATCATGAATTCATCAGGAAATAAATTACCCAAAGAAATGTCAACTTCTCTTTAACGGTCAAGAAAATGATGTTTAACCTTCTTTTTTCTAAAAAATTAATTTGCCAAGTTCGATATGATTTAAGAAATTTAAAACTGCTCTGCTCACCCCCAAAAAAAAAGAGACTTCATTTCTTCCACCTTCCCTGTACGAGTAGTGAAGAAGTATAGAGCACTTTAGTTGGTTGTTGACCAACGAAAAGCATGGGAGAAAAAAAGGAAGAATTTACGCAATTTCTTTTCTAAGAAAGAGATCATAGAGATTGATGGCTCTTGACAATAAAGTTACAAGTACAACAAGTAAAGCATGCTTTTGGGTCCTAGACTACCCGGACTTGAGCATAATAGTAGCTACGCACGGACTCTCGTCACCTCGTGCGTGCGTAGCACCCACAGTTAGAAACACATAATCAATTATTTCGCCTATGGGGATAATTCCCTCTTACAAGGTTAGAAAGGAGACTTACCTCGCTCCGAAGTTCCATAACCGGCTTCCAAGCCCTTTCGTTGACTCTAATTGATGTACAACGCTCCAAAACTAGCCAATAATTATGCAAACCCATTAATATATGGTCAATTACTCATTATAATCAAGTTTATAACAATTTTTAACCCCGATCGAAAAGTCAATAAAATCACCCTCGGGCCCACGTGCCCGGATTCCGAAATTTGTTGAAGATAAACTTTACCCATAACCTCACGAACTCAAATTTATAATTTATTCTCAATTCCATGTCCAAGATCGTGGTCAAAATAATCCAAGAATGTCAATTTCTAGGTCTTCTACCAAAAATCCACAATTTCTACTAATTTCCATGTCCAAATCTATATATACTCATGTATTTAACTCAAAATTCTGAAGAAAGCACTTACCACATTACGATTGATGAAGATGGCACTCCAATGTGCTCCAAAATCGGCTCCCATGGGCGAAATGAAATGAGATAGAGCCAAAGCCTCGTTTTAAAGAAGACACTGTGATAGTTTATATGAGTCCACCGACTGTGAAGATACATGGTCCTTAACCAATTCCCTCAGAGTTATCTATAGAGACAGTATATAAATGAGACACATGATTTTTACGTGAAAAAATTCCAACTCAAGGGGACAAAAATCACAACTTACACTGGTAAGTTTTTAACTTCACTAATTTGTAACTTCAACTATTACAAGCCACTTTGTAATGATTCTATTACAAAGAATTCAAACACACTAACTTGTAATACACTTATTACAAGCCACTTTGTTACTCACTAGTGACAAAGACTTTAACATATGACTAACTCGAGTCACAACACAAACTTGGATAGTTTATGATTTTGGGTTTCCTAAAACAAAGCTTCTAAGAAAGAAAGATAGGAGTTACAATAAAGACAAAACACAATATTACAACTCAACTAAGGACACACATGAACTTGTAGTGGAAGTGGTCCGTAGTGGAGTTGTCTTCTTGTTCTTGACACACTTGAGACTTCAATGCAAGAATAGATCTTCAATGCTTGAGAGAATGTTAGCAAATGCGCAAGTGAATGTGTTTTTTGTCTTGCACCATACTATTATACCTCAAAGACATACCAAGAATGATGTTTATTCTTAGTTGGTACACACTTCTTCCAATAGGAAGTGACTGTTGCACTGTAGCGTGCACAGTTGCAGGCAGTCACTTTCTGCACCTGCTTTCCAATTGTAGAGTTGACTTGTACTTCTGTTAGGGAAACATCAAGGGATTAGGTCCCTAAACTGTTTCTTGTGAATCGGAAGGTACACTACCCATATTACTTTGAGTTCTTTGCTGAATAATTGTACCCGACATGTATCAGGTCCTTTATCTGGTTCTATACAGAAAGTTTGTTAGATCATCAAAACATAAGACTAAGAGACCTTGAGCCCATCAATTTCCCCATTTTTGATGATGACAAACTTTTAAAATTGATGACTTAGGTATAGAGCCTAACTTAACCAGATTAAGTACCAGGACCCCATATGTTACCCCTGTTTCTGTGCTTCCCCCTTAATCCCTACATCAATTATCTTCCCCTTTTTGGCATCATAAAAAAAATCACAAACAGACAGAAAAATGTAAAAAAGTCTAACACAGCTAATTCATACCCCATGTGTGCACACAACATGATAGAAAAGAGAAGTAAAAGGAAAACTGGCATTATACTTAACAAAAGAAAAGTTGATTCATTAATAATAGAAGCTTTAAAACATAGAAGTCTTTGCTATGAAAGCAAAAACTTAATTGGACTGTTGTATTAGGAGCAGTACGATGGAATCCAATATGCCATAACAAAAATAAAACAACCAACCAAAACATCACAAACAGAGACGACTGGACACGGAAGGGAACCTAGGGGGCACTATAAGAGGAAGGCTTGGAGGAGGAGGTAGCAAGGGTTTTGATAACTAGGTCCATGCGGGCATTGGCAGACATCTGTTCCTCGAGCAGTTTCTCCCACAGGTTCTCCACCTGCTTCCTAATCTCAGCATTCTCCTTGGTCAAGCGGGCAACTTCTTCATGGGAAGAATTAGGAGAACCAGGTGCCCCAGCAGGTTGACTTAGCTGAGGTTCCAGTATAGCATTCTGAGCCTTCAACTTTCTGATCACTTCAGTTGCAGCATTTTGAGCATTGATCAGTTGAGAGATTGTCGAAGTGCTACCCCCAGCCCTCTCTATACATTCACACTCTTCCAAGGTTGTCTTTGAAAAGTTCTGCTTGCGGGTTCCTACTTTTGGGTTAGCCAGAGGCACTTTGTAGAACTCAAACACGCGTGTGAGGAGAAATCCATATGGGAGCCCATGATTTCCATCTCGGAAGTTCACCACATTTTGCATATGTTCTATCATGATAGATGGAAGATTAATAGGTGTGAACAAATCAAGAGCCTCCATCAAAACCAGGTCAGACTTGGAAGCAATAGACCTCCTCTCAGCACGGGGTAAGAGAACCTTGTTAACCAACTCAAAGAGAAGCCGGTATACTGGAGGTAGTGCCTTTTTATGAACCCGTTCCCCTGCTGGATAGCTTGCTCTTTCACAATGGCCCTCCAAAATTTAGCTTCACATTCACTCTTGACATATGACATCCCCTCACACGGAACCTTTAGATCCTTTCCCAAAGCAGCAGCCTCGAGCACGATGTCAACCCCATTTACCAGCACGCATATATGATCCCCTTCAATAGTGAAGAGAGTTGCATAGAAGGTTTTCACCTCTTCTTCATAAACCTTGGGCACATCCGCCCGAAAAAGATGGTCCCATTGCTGGAACTCCACTATCTCCAGAAATTGTCTCATGCCAGCCATCTCATATATTTCCGGATCAAACATACGACCACACATCACCTTTTGTGTTCTCAATCTTTCCTGCCCAAGTCCACTGTCACTGGGTATGGTCTTTAGTGAACCGGGTCCCCCAACAGTTTCCCTTTTTCTCTTTCTCAATTTTTCAACAGATTTCCCTCTTGCACGCTCAACTGCCACAGTATCGTTTTCAGATAACTCTTTTTTAATCACTTCTTCAACCACAACCCGTTTGAATTTGCCACCACTCTTCAGACGTGTTGCACCCTGTTTTTACACAGCTTCTTTGGAGGCTCCAACCACAGACTTCTGAACCTTTGTAGATCGTTTATTAAGGAACTAGGTTCCTCTTCAGCATCTTCATCAACCTCAACTTCTAAAATATCCTTGTCAGCCACAACCTTCCCTTGCTTCATCAACCTCTTCTTCTTCTTCTTCTTCGTCTTCTTCTTCTTCTTCTTCTTAAGACTTTTCTTGCTCTTCTCCAAGGAAGATTCGAGAGCCTCTTTCTTTTGCAACCGAGTAGAAGGTCTCTTAGAGGAGGACTCAGGAGTAACTTCTTGTTTGCGAAGCTTAAATCGAGCACTAAGGACCATGCCATCTTCGTCGTCTTCGTCAAAAGGCACAGTAATGGGAGGAATAGACTCCAAGGGTTTTGTGTAGAAAATTGGTTCCTGGTTGGTTTCTACTGAAGCAAAAATAGGTTCTCTTGCAGATTTGTCTTTTACAGTGTTATGAACAGGAGACTCAAACAAAGCCATAGTCCCCCGATCACGCTCAACTGTGTCTAATGAAAGACTACGCGGGTGTTGCAAATATAACCTGGGGTATTATGCCCAGAGTCGATCCCACAGAGAGTTAACGTATCAAGAAAAGCCGCTTCAAAGTACTAAATTCTTACTTAATCAACTTCCGCAACTTTATGAATAATAAGAGATGTTGTAATTACTATTATCGTTAACTAAAATGATGAACTAGGATTAAATAACAAGTAGATGTAAACTATTGGAATAAAGGTCTAAGGCAATGGTTTCCCCCGTTGGTTCTTTCCCTAGTTTTATGTTCCTATAACTTTGATTTGGTTGTCTCTATCAATCCTGAACTCTCCAGTTATCGTAAATCTTTCTCAAGCATTTATGACAATTTACTAGACGCACTCTCTCGAGCTACGCTAGATATATTTGCGTTACGGTTCACTTTAGATTGCACAGGAGGTATATTGTCTCTAACCCAACCTCTAAACCCTCGGTTATGACTCTCGTCTATACTCCGGGAGTGGTGGTGTTCAACAATTACCTAAATATGCACTCTTTCTCAAGCAAATACATAATAAATAGGAACAGCTAGTTGAGGGCCCTTCAACTAACTACAATCAAAATGTAGTTGAACAAATAGAGATTAATACCAAATTCACAACTATATTAACATGCCAAAAAATTCATCTCCAACGGGTTCCACCAAAACCTTAGACTAAAGTATTTAGTTACTCATAATAATAACAAAAACTACAAAAGAATTCATAGTCAATGGTAAAAGAACAAAAGAGGAGAATAAAGATTGATGCCCAATTTTCCTCCTTGCCTCTTGCCCTTGCTTTTGATGTTTTCCACTTTAAAAACTGATTCTCTCCCTCTTTTGGGCGAATTCCTTAAGTTTATATAGGGTTTGGGGCTTAAAATCCCATATTTTGCACTTTAGTCCCTGAAGTTTATGTGTCTTTCCGCGGTCGCACCGCGGTTACGCCAGGACCGCGGTCGCACCGCGGTTACGCCAGGACCGCGGCCAAACAGGTTCTCTGAATCTGAGGCTGCTTCCTACCGCGGATACACCGCGGCAGGCCTGCTTCAGCTCTGCTTTTGCTTATTATTTGGTGCACTTTGTGGGTATTATTTGATTGGCCTCCTTTTTCCCGTAATTAACTCCAAAAATGTTCCAACGTCCTTTTCTTGTGATATATCACCTGCAATGCATGGAAAGCACTAATCAGAGCATTTTGTTATCAATATTTACATTTAAAACGATACAAAATGTGGTTCCTTAGGGTCCTAATTATAGTAAAATTCACCTATTATCAACACCCCACACTTAAAGTTTTGCTCGTCCTCGAGCAAGTTAAACCACACTTTTAGGCCTAATCGTCTGATGCATTACCCTTTTTATGTCACACCTGCCATTATGAAAGACCGCCCCAACTGCAACGGCCACACCTCAAGTGAAGACTCTAATGCCATGCCACACTTGTGTTTACTCTAAGAACTCTAGATAGAGGTGAAGACTTGCCTTTTCCTCCTGAATTACATGCCCTCACATCACACTTTTGAGAGAAGTCCCACACATATAAAATTAAAGACATCAAGTAACTTTAGATGGAAAGAATTCACTCACTCTCAACAAAGAACATTCACATGCCACACAAATACACCATAAGCTTGCCCGTAGTGTAATACTCTATTAATCGAGTTGTTCAGTCTAAAATCAATAGGGTTCATTTGGTTGTAATGTAGGCTAAGGGACGGGTAGGGTATATTATGGTATAGTGACTAACCTCCCTAATCACTTTTAATACATTAGCTTTACGTTTTGGCCCAATTTCCATGTTCTGTCCACTTCTCTTTTCACACTTTCTTTCATAAGGCATCCCCCCATTTTTCTAGGTGCACTGGCTTTTTTTTTGTAATCAGTATTTAGGACCAATATTTTCATTGTCCTACATTCATTATTCATATCTCTTTTTTTTTTTTTTTTTTTTTTTTTTTC
>ML253973.1:0-12882 GCA_005239495.1 Nicotiana undulata
AAGATGTATCAGGATTTGAGACAGCAGTATTAGTGGAGGAGGATGAAGAAAGATATTGTGGGACAATATTAAGGTCCTTCATAGACTAACCAGGCATATGGTCGCCCTGGGCCGGTTCATATCCAGGTCCTCAAACAAAACATATTGATTCTTCTCACTATTGAAGTAGATTAGTAACTTTTGTTGGACCCTAGAGTGCCAAAAAGCTTTGGAAGAACTCAACCGGTACCTTTCGAGTCCACCCTTGCTCCATACTCCGAAGGCGGATGAGCAGTTCTACCTTTACTTGGCGGTATCTTAGGTGGCGGTAAGTGGAGTCCTAGATCGAGAAGAGAAGATACACAATTTTTGTTTACTAAGTTAGTAGAACTCTAGGCGAGGCCGAAACAAGGTATCCTCACCTGGAAAAATTGGCGTTCGCTTTGCTAAGCGCCTCTAGAAAATTAACACCATACTTTCAATGCCACTCCATATGTGTCGTGACCTCTTACCCACTGAGGAACATTATGCACAAGCCTGAGCTCTCAGACCGGTTGGCCAAATGGGCAGTCAAAATAAGCGGGTACGATATCGAGTATCGACCCCGAACCGCCATCAAATCACAAATTTTGGCAGACATCATAGCCGACTTTACGCCAACCTTAATACCCGAAGTCGAAAAGGAACTATTGTTAACCTCGGGGATTACCTTGGGAGTTTGGACCCTCTCTACGGATGGTGCTTAGAATGCAAAAGGGTCCAGGCTCTGCATCATGCTGAAACCACCTATGGGTTACATAGTTAGGAAATCTATTAGAATTGTGAAATTGACTAACAATGAGGCCGAGTATGAAGCCATTATTGCAAGTCTTGAATTGGCTAAAAGCCTTGGGGCCGATGTGATCGAAGCTAAGTGTGATTCCCTCCTTGTGTTAAATCAAGTCAATGGGACGTTCGAAGTAAAAGAGGAACAAATGCAAAGGTATTTAGAAAAGTTGCAGGTAATGGTACATCAATTCAAGGAATGGACCCTGGAACACGTGCCCCGAGATCAAAATAGCGAGGTCGATGCCCTGGCTAATTTGGGATCATCGGTTGATGATGGAAAATTCAATTTGACAGTCGTACAACTCTTGAAGTCGGTGGTGGAAGAAGGCCACGCCGAAGTAAACCCGACAAGTTTAACTTAGGATTGGAGGAACAAATACATAGATTATTTGAAGACTGGAAATTGCCCTCGGATCCTAAAGAATCGAGAGCTCTACGCACAAATATAGCCAGTTTAGCCTGTCCGAAGGGATTCTATTTAGAAGAACATTCGACGGCCTTCTCTCCATATGCTTCAGGCCACGAGATACCGAATATGTCTTAAGAGAAGTTCACGAAGACACTTGTGGAAACCATTCGGGGGTAGAATCTTTGGTTTAAAAATTAATCAGAGCCGGCTATTATTGGATAAACATGGAGAAAGATGCAAAGGACTTTGTACGATGATGCGACGGCTGTCAGAGATACGGACCGATGATCCATCAACCGGGGGAGCTACTCCATTCGGTCTTATCCCCATGGCCATTAATGAAATGGGGAATGGACATCATCGGTCCCCGGCCGTGGGCACCTAGTAAGGCTCAATTCAAACTATTTATAGCCGATTATTTTCTAAATGGGTCGAATCTCAAGCTTCGAGAAAGTCTGGGAAAAATAAGTCCTTGACTTTATTTGGGACCACATAATATGTCGGTTCGGGTTACCGGCCGAGATCGTGTGTTATAATAGGAAGCAATTCATTGGCAACGAGGTAAATAAGTTTTTCGAAGACCACAATGTTAAAAATATACTATCGACACATAATCACCCTATTGGGAACGGACAAGCAGAATCCACAAACAAGATCATACTCTAGAACTTGAAAAAGAGGTTGACCGATGCCAAAGAGAAATGCAAGGAGATTCTGCCCTAAGTCTTATGGGCTTACCGTATAACTTTGAAATCTAGTACCAGGGACACCCCGTTTTCATTAATCTACGGTGCCAAAGCATTAATACTAGTTGAAGTGGGAGAACCGAGCCTCAAGTTACGATATGCGACTGAAGAATCGAACAGTGAGGCCATGAGCACGAGCTTGAAACTATTAGATGAAAGGTGCGAGGTCGCCCAGAAAGAGAAGATAGAAAGATATTACAGCCGAAGACCCATCCTCCGACACTTCAAGATCAGAACTTGGTGATGAGAAAAGTAACATTGCATGCCCGAAACCTGAACAAGAGGAAGCTGAGACCGAATTGGGAAGGACCATATCGATTCGTCGGAATTACCGGCAAAGACTCCTACAAACTAGAAGTAGGAAACAATGCACAACTACTGAACAACTAGAACGTGACGCACTTAAAGCGGTACTATTGCTAAGGTACGATCTCATTTACTTTTTATGATATTATGAATCGAACTAACACTTGCAGGAAAAAACCAAAGGAGAATGTGACTATTAGGTATGAAAGTACGCGTTGCACTCTTTTTCCCTTGAACAGGTTTTGTCCCAAATGGGTTTTATGACAAGGTTTTTAACGAGGCAACAGAAAAATTGTGCTAACTTAGATTCGAAGACCTGTCCTAAATCGGAGTCAATAGGCGTATCCGAGACCTCTCAAGATCGACCTCGAATATTGGAGGCCATCACCCTCGGGTTAAGGTTCTTAGCAAAGGAAAGAAGGGAACTTTGTACTTGAATAGCTTAGGCTCGGTGGTTAGGATTTACTGTAAGCGCCAAATGGTCAAGTGAACCGTGCCCACATAGGCCACCTTAGCCGTGATACAATCTCTTACACGCTTTCGATCATATGTACTTTACACACGAAAATGAAAGGAAGTTTTCACCTTGCTATTACGCATTTTTGCCTCTTAAAACATAGATCCTAACCCTATTCGGGGACTATCGAGCCCAAGGGCTACCCCAATTCAGGGACTATCAAGACTAAGGGCTACCCCTATAAGGTAACTATCGAGCCTGAGGGCTACCCCTATAAGGTAACTATCGAGCCCGAGGGCTACCCCTAAATGTTTGGGCAACTCGGGCTACCAAAAGGCTACAGCTACCCTAAAAAATGGCTCGGAGACGTCTGAAGCTCATAATCAGAACATAAGGCCTTCATAAATATTTAAAACCTACTAAAAGATTACCCTCTACAAAAGCATCGCCAAAAATCGCTTAAGAATCTTAGGAAAACTTCTGGTCACACCGAGTTTCAAAGCCTCAAGAAAATAAAGTTGCATCGAAGTAAGGCTCTATTCAGACCTCTGAAAAGCGAATGACTTATCTACATTTGATTTTACGCTAAGGCTTTAGAAATATTTGCAAGAATAGAAATTATGAAAAGATGCTAAAAAGTAGAGACTCGAGATTGACAGAAAGGAAAATTTTATATTTTTCGGAATGTATTTACAAAGGCCCAACAAAAAACGGCCTCAAAATAAAAAAAAACATACACAAGACAAAGCTAAACTAGTTCTAAGGGGTTCAAGTATGATCTTCATCGGGGCCCGACTAATCTCAAAATCATCGGAGCCTTCGGATCCCTCAGAACCCTCGGAGCCTTCGGCACCTTCAGGCTCAAAAAGTACCATGGCCTCAAGCTTTATTTCTTCCTTGATCTCGGCCTACAAGTCGAAGTCTCAGGCGTGAATCTCTTCGTAGGTCTCCCTTCGAGACAATCGCCTCATATATTTGACTTTGGTTTTCAGGAGGGCCTCACATGCTTCGACATCGGCCTTGTATTGGGACCCCATATCCTCGGCATCGGCAGAGGTTGTCTCCAACTTGGAATTCATTACCTCGTACTGTCTACCGAGGGAGTCCCGCTCTGCCAAAGTCGAGCTCAGTTGTGCTCGGAGATCATCATTCTATTGAGACCGCTTGTCAACTTTCTCCTTTTCCAATCGAAGTTGAACCTCCACCAATGCCAGTTTTTCCTGGGTGGTTTCCTTCTTCGAAGACAACAAGTCCATTTTTCTTTTCCACCTGTCGGCCATGTCCTGGATCTCGTTCATCTCTATTCAGTGTTGGTCGATCTTCTTTTGGACCTGTGAGGTTTTGTCGTTAGCCACTACGACTAGTTCCTCATTTCTAACTTCAAAGACCTTTACCTTTTTTACCAGGTCAGCATGTTCCCGCCTCAGGTTCGAAGCTTCTTTCTAAGCAATATCCAGCTTGGACTGAAAGTCCTTGACGGACTTGTCTTGTTACTCGCTGAGGAGCTTGTACATATCCTTCTCTCGAACCTGATCCTTGAAATCGAGATCGAGCTGATTGACCTCAACACGGTACCGGAGGAAGCTCTCGTGGTGAAGTGTCGAGGCCTGCAAAACAACGAAAGTCATGAGAAATATTAAAATCTAAATAAAATTCAAGAAGATGTAATGATGCCTAACACGGTTCAGCGCATGTTGCGCCTCATTGAAAAGATACAACACGTCTACCTCGTTCATTTTGCCTGGTCTTCTTTGGTCGCCAGGCATCGGAGGTAGCTGGCCACGCCCACGGGAGCAGATAGAACCCGAGCATCCTTCAAGAGAGTAAGAATAACCGTTCTTTTGCTACCAAGGTCCACACTAGGAGAGGGAAACTAATTAATCAATTCTTGGCTCGAACTTAGCCCGCCAGCTTCCAAAGATTTGTCCTTCTTCGGGACTTCTAGGTCGCCGAGCCTGGAAAAATCTTCGAAAGTGGACGAGTCCACACCATCGAAGAAAGAATGAAGGGGGTTGTCCGTGCCATGAACCCCTCCACTGGACTTCTCTTTTCCTGCTAGGGCCTCCTCAAGCATGGACTCAGTGTAGGAGGGTGTCTCCATAATGTCGATTACACCGGTCGCTTCCTTCAGAGTGGAACCGGCTTCTCGGGGGGGTCCCAACCCTATCTCCATATCGGCCTCTAGAGTCTAAGGGAAGTTGACCTCATGAATCCCACCACGGCTGCTACCTACTCCCCGGGAGGGGTCAATCCATGGGCAACAAAAATGTCGTCTTCTTCCGACTCATCCCTGAGCCGGAGAAGCGAGTCGAAATTTGCCACCCTAGAGTTGGTTCTCTTCTTGGGCTTACGAGCCACCCTCTTATTTGGATTCACCTCGGGACCCGAAGAGCCTAAATATTTTCTTTTCCTCTTCTTGTTTTCCCCTATGGCAACCTCGGGCTATCCCGTAACGGAGGGATCAACGGACAAGGATACGTCCTCATCCCCTTCCAAAGGCCTAAGTTTGGTGGACTTAGGTAAACCTATAAAAGAAAGGAGAAAGGTCAGTATGATGTGAGTTAAGAGCACGGGAATAGCTATTCGAAGGAGAACCTTACCATGAAGACCGGCCTCCCATCAGCCCTTAGAAAGCTTGCGCCATGAGCGCTCGAAGTATGACATTTTTTTACAAATGATCCACTCCTTGAGCTGGGGGACCGTATTTGGAACCCGAGAAACAACTGCACAACTATAAATACGAATGATGAGAAGGGAAATAAAACAAATAGACACTTAAGGAAAGGCTGCACTTACGAGATGCATTCCACTTCTCGGGAAATGGCATGAACTCGATAGGAATCAAGTCTTAAGTCTTCTCTCTAACAAAGCGCCCCTTCTAGCCTCGATCTCGGTCTTCGTCAATACTCGAAAAGGGGACCTTGTTGGCCCGACGAGTGAGCTTGATTAATCCCCATCGGACAATTCGAGGACTTTATAGAGAAAGCAGGTGGTCGGTGGTGAACCGACGAGACTCGTGTTGCTCACAAAATAATGGAGGAGGATCACTATCCTCCATAGAGACGGGTGAATTTTCCCAAGACACACCTCATATCTCTTGCAAAAACCCAAAACAACTGGGTCTGCTCGGCCCAGTGTGAAGGGTTACGTGTAAACACAATACCACTCCATGTGGAAAGTAATAGCATCCTCAGGCCCGGGTACTACTACGTCATTGCCTTCCCATTTATAGTCCTCTTGGACCATGGTAAGGACATCTTCGGTAACAGAGAATATATTCCTCGATTCTCCTTCACCCCAGTCCTGTTTGGATGAGGGTTTCTTGATTTTGTAGTCTTCCACGATTGAGCACCCCCGGGTATAAAGCTTTTCATGGGAGGCTTGGAGGTAGAAACCCCGGAGGCAGCCACCCTGGGAATGGCCACTTTGGGAACAGCCGCCTCAGCATTTGAGGCCGGGTGGGAAAATTAAGAGGCAGCCTGTAAAGGAACTGATCTAGACATTTTAGCCATTGATATCTGGAAAAGTTTGAAAATTTAAAGAAAAAATACGGAGGTTTGAAGGCTGAAGAGCATAGTATGAAGGTTTGAAGAAAATATGGGTAAGAACCTAAGAACAACTATGAGAATTTGAAGATCAAGGATGAATATATGAAGGTTTGAAAGAAGTTGGTGATATCTAGAAAATCGAAGGTGGAAGCTTGATCGGAAAAGTGGAAAAAGAACAGAGGATAGAAGCTTTTATAGGGGAGCTATGCAACGCTTCGCATTTGAAGATAACCAGTCGGTGGTTGACATGTGTCCGAATAACGACACGACTGATGGGACGTTCCGACCTCTTCATCATTTCGGTCGTGACGTATGAAGGAAGGAACCAAGATTTATCTATCGTTTCTCATCATTTTGGCAAACCTACTCTCTGAAAAATGGGGAGACTATTTGTATACGGGTAAAACTGGGGCTAATGAGTACCCCGATTTACCGGTGGGGCAAACGGAGCAAGGACATAACTATATGGAATCAGGATCGAAGCCGGGAATCTCTCGTACTAAGGCCCGAACGAAGCGCTTACCATCGGCGACAACGAGATAACCCCCCCCCCCCCCCTCCCGAATTCGGTTCGGGCTCTAAGACCTATGAAGGCATAACCAAACGGTAGTACACGAGTTACGAAATGTTGTGATATCCGCGCCCAACTGGATATCACGGCGTGGATCTCGCCCCCTATCGACAACGGATCAATAATTAATGAAAAAGAAGATTTTTATCTTTCTTAAAATCGTAGTTAGGGTAAAACTCCCCTACTATATAAAGGGGAAGTTTATTGTTCAACGACACTGTAACAAGCATATCAAGGTAATATATATTTGTTTTCTCTAATTCTAAAAGTTATTCAAAGTTCTTATTTCTGCTCATAGTCTTCATAAGCATTTGGCTTCGAATCGAGAGCAGAACAGTCACTTCGAATCGAGAGCAGAACAATCACTAAGCTTAGACCCGAGCTCGGACCTAACATCACAATTGGTTTGGTTATTTATTCTATCTTCAATTCACTTATTTAACTTTATTGATCGTTTGTATTGAACTCGCCCACATATTCTTAAAACCCCGTATAAATTCAATTGTTATCCATTTTTAAGGGTAAACAAATACATATTTTATATTTGAAATAATCTAACTTAAAATTCTCATGATACATGTTCTATCCTAAATGAGAAGCTTTATAACCACACAAATTATTAAATATTTAAGACCTCAAATTTCAAATGTCTTATTACCACACAAATATTATGTCATATTTAAGACTACAAGTTATTTTAAAACATTTTCTAATACGTCATAAAAAACGTGATGGAGTGAGTATTCTCTATGCTGAAATGTGGTTTTAGTTCTATAATCCAAATTAGAAAGTAATTATCTAATGCATAAGTAACCAAGTGCAGTTCTTTTTCCATGATGGTCCATATGTAATTACTTACATGCAACTTGCTTGCGTTTTGCGTTTCAGTTCAAATTAATGTTAGGAATGGATATTCAGTTGCATAAACAGCTCAAAGAAATGTAAAAAAAAAAAAAAAAAAGTACCATTTCTTTCTTTTCCTTTCTTTTAAGCGTTGAGGAGGGTTAATTTACGTTAATTTTGATTAACAGAAATATGGAAATGGATTAACACAAAAGAGTTTATATGGCAAAAGAAGAAGCTCTTACTCAATAACACACGTTGATACTACAAAATAGATTGAAACTAAGAAGCTGGAAGTACAAGGCTACATTTAATACCTAATAAAACTCGCGAAATAAAGATTCAGCTACACTCGGATATGATTTTTTTTTTTTTTCTTTGAGACCATAATTCTTCTAAAGATTCCTACAAGTGAATAATATAAATATCAAAAGTGAAAAAATAAATAAAAAAGAGAGTAGGTAGGATTTGATAGGGCAAAAAGAGATCTTCTTCTTCCGAGATATCATCTTCTCCACGTCTTTCTAGCTTGATTCTCTCTTAGACTGCAACACCTGAAAAAATAGTATTATTATTTACTTAATATAAGAAAATAAATAATGGGTAAAAAATTTGGAAAATTCAAGGGCAGAGTAAATTTGATTAATTACCCAAAAATGGAGAATCAATGATGAATTAATATGAGGACTTGTTACCAGCTATGTCCCTAGGTGCATTGCATCTGAAACACTCCATCCTGCTGGCAAAGTTGTGCTCATTGCACCCTAACCTGTTAATAATTTCAAATATTTTTATTACAATGGGCTACAAATTAAAGAAAAATGAGCCTAAAAATTCAAATATTTACTGTTCTAAACATGCACGCTATTTTTTTTTAAATAGGACCAATAGCTGTACTTCCATCCATCATTCTTGCTTATGCACGGGAGTTATTTAAACCAGATTGAAAAGTACTTTATCTAAAGTTGGTCACTGAACCTAACAATCACGATCTTTTAATATTATTTTTTGCCTCGAGGAAGAGAAAGCAGAAATT
The DNA here is from genome assembly GCA_005239495.1 of Nicotiana undulata. Lineage (NCBI taxonomy): Eukaryota > Viridiplantae > Streptophyta > Magnoliopsida > Solanales > Solanaceae > Nicotiana > Nicotiana undulata. The sequence goes on from ML253973.1 coordinate 8,724, forward strand.
GAGACGAACATACGGTTTTTTCTTTTTTGTTTCTCTATTACAAGTTTTATTTATTTACTTTTGAGTTTAATTTATATAAACTTATATTATAAAATATCAGGTAAGAGAAGTGAGCGTAGATATCCATAATACGTACGTGTATTGTCTTTGGTTTATACTGAGACTTTAAGATTGTATTTACCTGGTGCAAATCCAGTCACCGGATTTCCATCCAGAACGGCTGCCGCCACTAGCACTACCGAAGCCAAAGCCTCTTGGGCGGGACGACATCATAAGTTCAGCGTCAAAGACGCCACCGCCACAACCACCACCACCACCACCACCACCACCAGAGGATTCATCCTTAAAAGCACCGCACTTGAAGCAGCTCGAGCGGCTGGCAAAGTTGTGTGCGCCACAATTTCCTACGGAGCAGTACCAGTCGCCGGGCCTTACGTCAGGCCCGGTACTGAAGCCGAAAGCGGAGGAGCCGCCGCCGCCTCCTCTTCCCCCAAAGCAGCTTCCAAAGTCATGACCGTGACGTGGCTCTCCACATCTTTGGCATGAGTCTCTCCTTTGGAAGTTCAAGTGCTGGCATGACCTGCAATTCCAGTCTCCTGGTCTGCTCATTTTCTCCTTTTTCCCTATAAATTCATATTATTGAGTCAAATTATGAGCACTTAGGAAGAATAAAATACATGATTTTTGTATGTACGCAGCATTCTCCTGATGCTTTCTAGAGTAATAATATTTGAGTTTAACTCCTATATACACTCATAGTGAAAGAATTTTATTTGCACTATCATCAAAATTCAAGTCACTTAAAAATGACTTAAGTCAATTATTAATATTGAATGAATTATCTGTAAAATAAAGCAAAAGTCTGTTATAACTGATTAAAGTTATCCTGAAAGTATAAAACTGGTTAAGTTCATAGATATTTAGGGGAAGTGAAATAGGTAAAATAGAGAAAGAGTCTTCGACATTATTCATTTTCTTGGATGTACCCCTACGTTCTCATTTAGTTGTCCACTTTTAATTTTGAACTTCTTTTAAGAAAAAATAAATAAAATATGTATTATGCAATTTTAATTTACCCATAATAATAATAAAATTTCAAAAAGTTTTAAATATATTTTGCAAATGAGTAATTAATGATAAGGGTAAAACAGAAAGAAAAATATTTCTCTTGATTTGCTACAATAAATAAAATATAGTGGACAAGTGAAGGGAGTACAAAACAACTGTCACAAATGTTAAAATGGAAAGAGAATATCAGTTTCCATTTTGATTCTAAAATGAATAGTGGGCAACAAAGAGATTCTAAAGAAAAATTTCAAACGACAACTGAACGGTCAAATTAAGTTTGTAAGTAAAAAGTTGTCTGAATATTTTATGTGGTGAAGATATATATATAGAGCAAAAGTGTAGAGCCAAGTGTGGCCTTAGCACTCACTAACAACACCATTAGAGAAGAGAGAGAAAATGAGGGACAAATAAGTGATGGATATGTATAATTAATGCAAAAAAGAGTTATATAAACAAGAGGAAATGCTGACCTTGGTAGAAATTCAAAATAAATATAATACAAAATGAGCTAATTTCTTTAGTTTGCTGGAGTAGAAGAATAGATTTTGAATCTAAGAAAGAAGAAGTTGTGGATTTTAGGTGTTGTTTGCAGAGGTTTATATACTGCAAATTTCCTCGAACTTCGAGAGGATAAAGGCAGCGGTGGGATGTTCTTTTTCTCGTAATATTCTTTCAATTAGCTAATTAAGTAGCCTCCCTTTAAACAGTACAATCCCTACTAAAGGAAATCAAATTTAAAATAGTGATGTAGTAAAAGAAAGAAAAGATAATGGAATTGTTTGTTTAATTTGATAAAGTTTCTCTTAGCTATGTTTACAATATTTCTCTTGCATTAGATAGGGGTAAGGTCCGCGTATAGACTACTCTCCCCAGACTATACATGTTAAGATCTGAATCTTTTTATTGTTTTTATTGTTGTAGTTGCAGAAAATCCACCAAATTACTTGCTACAATAATAATATATCCAAATGCATTTTAAATCATTATTTCTTTTCTTGGTGGTTGAAATAATATCAAGAGTGGCAGGACTGTTTGACAACATAACTAAAACACAAAGTGAAAGGAATCATATGATCTGTTTAATGCATGAACTCTTTGAAGCATGCATTAAAAAAACCTTTGACTAAATCATTTTAGGGCCCTTAATTTGCTTACGTGGCCGACAACACAGGGCCCACACAAATCCCACATGGAAAAAATGCTTGCTTGTTAACTCGTAATTGGATAAGAATGAAATGAATTTTCGACCTCAAAGCCAGACAAAATGAATGTTCCGTTTATTTTTATGCTCTCAATATTGACCCCCACAACTTATTCTTATCTCAAATTTCACCTGCAAAGGAGGGGTCACGTCTCCCTTTCAAAAATAAATAAATAAATAAATAAAAATCCAAGAGTCCCACCTTGTTGTATTATGGTAAGGGTCGTTGTACAGGGGGAAAATGGTCATACCTTTAATATTTTCTTTGAATATTCCAATTTTGTACTTGGAGGTCAAAGTTGCTTAAGTAAGTCAAAAGGATACTCATTGAGCACATTTTTCTTTATATCGAACTAATGTAAGGGGTTACTTTGGTCATTAAAAACAAATATGACCCCAATTTACTAGTATTCCTCAAGGTCATTTGTGACGGAGAACATAATTCCAAACTTCTATTACGATATTTTGTACATCACACTGCCTCTTTTAATTGGTCATTTTAAGAAATAGTAGTATTATCACCAAACTTCATTCTTCTCCCTTGTCATCCCCTCAACCCCAACTCCCACCCCAGAATAAAGAAACGTCTTGATAGTAAAATACATATAAATGAGCAAACGCCCTAGCATATATATGATCTATTTTAAAAACAAAAATAGTAAATAAAAACAAGAATAGATTAGGGGGGAAGAAGGGAATGCGCACTCGTGTGTGTTAGATTTCGTAACGTATTCGAAGCCCAAGTTAAAGTTGCATGGCTACACAAATCTATGCAACTACGTTGGATATCTTTTTGTTCCTTAATATAATATAATATAACAACACCACATATGAATGTGATCATTATATCTATGAATTTCTTTTTTTCTTTTTCAATGTATATTCATAAAATATTTTCAATTATTATGACTATATAATATTATTAACTTCAGATCCTTATGGAATTCACAATTTTAGATCTAAGATTCGTCTATTGGTCTTTATAACTTAACTCATAATAAGATGGATTTAGGGATAATTAATTCCAAATTAGAAAATCATGGGATGGGGAGGGTGGATGGTTCAAAATGGGACAAAGTGAAAATTGGTAGATTTTCGATAAAGATAGTCGAAGCTGATGATGGCATAAGGGAGTCTTCGAGGTCCAATTTGACCATCTTTTCTTTCTTTTTAGTGTAATATCTTTTCTTTTTCCTCCAAGCACTGCATTGGCTTTTTTGCTGTCATTTTTCTTTTTCCTCTCTCTCATTCTTATACTCCATGCATTTTAAATTAGACGAATTACTTTCTTTGTTAGCCTGTTTTAAAATAGATGACATATTTTAAATTTTGAAATAACTTTAAACTATTTATTTTAGCGAAAAGTTTTTATAATCACACAAATATCATGGTCCCACAAAGTTTTTACCCTTAAGTTTTTAAGATCACAAATTTTAAAAATCTTCTTCTTTTTATTAAACTCTGTGTCAAATTAAATTAATATATCTAAATTGAAACGGTGGGAGTAATTTGTTTTTGCGAATCAATCTTTTTCTTTCTTTCTCCTCTTTTAGGTGTAAAGACAGGAACCACCAAGCACACCATTCTCCAAGAAATGGAACTCTGAGAAGCGAAACATAATTTTTCAAATGATGATTTCGAAATAAATAAATACTCCTTACTTAATAACTAAGCCCTCTTCCCCATGGACAGCACTTGTTAAAATACTACTTTTAGCATCTTTTAAAACATGAATTTTCTCATTAGATACTGATTTTCAAACTGTGTAACTGTTTAATTATCTCATTTAAAAGAATTTGAGAATTAACGTAATAACCGCTCACCCAATCGCTTAAAATAAAAACAAAAAGCAATCGGTCAATATATATATATATATATATATATATATCT
>ML253973.1:13110-31025 GCA_005239495.1 Nicotiana undulata
TATATATATATATATATATATATATATATATATATATAAAACCGGTGTATAACCTTTGTGTATCGATTATGGAACGTAAACAATAAATTTAATCAATCATCTATGTAAAGATTCAAAGAATTTTTACGTGATTGATCCATAAAAAAGAAAAAAAGAATCATGCATGAGGGGCATATTGAAAGACATAAATAACTATTCCTTTCGGTCCACAATAAGTAATTTTTTTGTCTTTTGTTTTGTGGTCCAAAATAAGTGATTTTTTCCGAGTTCAAGAATGAATTAATTATTTTTTTTCCGACATCGCCCTTGGAGTAAATAATGTTGGAGTATGTGTTAGGAGTGTTAATATGAAGATAGTAAAAGTTAATATGGTCAATTTCATTGCTAATTAATGTTAAAAGGTAAATTTTTTAATATAAATGAAAACCAAAAGTATCATTTATTTTGGACCGAAGGAAGTATATATTAGTGTGCTCTTTCTAACACGTTGAGCATTTAAATAAAGTGAGTACGCACTTGAATACAAATTACTACTCGAAGGACTATAAGAATATTTAACATAGTTTCATCTATGTATAATTAGAATTTTTGTTGGCAATATCATATTTTAAAGCACAATATATTAGAAAAAGTTAGATTGAACAAAATCTTATACTAGTATTTACGTGGACTGCTGTTAAATTAGCTCTGCGAAAGATAATATAACCAAAATAAAGGAACCACCCACCATTTTCTTGGGGAGTGGTAAAGAGAGCTGTAGCAAACTGTGAAAAAGCAAAAAGAAAGGAAGAATGATTCGATTCTCTTTGGGAAATGCAAATGCTTCCCATTTCCTCCATGCAATGACTATAACGTACACATTAATGCTTACTTTCTCTCCTCTCATTGGGAATTCCTTCACAAGATGAATGAATATTTCCTCTAATATTCATCCTAAAGTGATGTTACAAAGACTACATTGGCTTTTGACAAAGCAACAACCCTACAGTACTCAAGAAATTGATTCTTGAATTTACCCAAATATACCTTTTTATTTGCTAAAACTAAATAAAATTATGACAGGCTTATTGTAGTGATACATACACTAGCTATATATTTCATTTTACATCATTGTGTAAGCCAGGGATGACTATTGTTACGATAACTGGAAGTACATTTTTCTCAATCTCAACGCCATAAGGTTTGGAAGTCTCAAATGCAAATTGGAGGGACTCAAGTAAAATTTACATATTTAACCTAATAAATTTGAGGAAGAAAATAGGAAAAAGTTGTCCTTATAATCCATATACTTATTAATTTTCCTGCCTACATTATAACGACCCGACCGGTCGTTTTGAGTATTAGCACTCTGTTCAGTGGCTTAAGGTCTCGAGCAGCTCCGTATTATGTGTTATGACGTGCGTGCGTAGTTGAGTTCGGACTTCGGATGATTCGGGGTTTGAGTGGAAGAAGGATTCGTGTTTTAGAAGCTTAAGCGGTAAGAATTTATCGAAATTTGACTTTTGTGTAGACGACTCCGAAATAGTATTTTGATGATTCCAATAGCTTCATATGGTAATTTTGGACTTAGGCGTGTGTCCAGATTAGGATTTGGAGGTCCATAGAGTAATTTGAAGCATTTCGGCGAAAATTTTGAAAGTTGAAGTTTTTGGAGGTTGAGAGGTTTGACCGAGAGTTGACTTTGGTTATATCGGGGTCGGATTTTGATTCCGAAAGTTGGATTCGCTCCGTTATGTCATTTGGGACTTGCATGCAAAATTTGACGTTATTCCGGTTTGATTTGATATGTTTCGGCACGAGATTTGAAAGTTCATAAGTTCGATTCGTGGTGCAATTTTGTAGTTTCGACATTGTGTGATATGATTTGAGACCTCGATTGGGTCTGTGTTACGTTATGAAACTTGTTGGTATGCTCGGACAGGGTCTCGGGAGGCCCCAGGTGTGTTTCAAACGAGTTTTGGATGATTATCATGCTTGTGCTCGGATCTGGTTCTGGTGCTTCGCACCTGTGACATTTTGGAGCGCATGTGCGGCTCCGCTTATGCGTGAGCCTGGTCGATTCTGTGATCATAATGGCCTGGGAGCTCGCTCGCTTATGCGGGGTTTGCACGCAGGTGCGAAGGCCACTTTTGCGGTCCACCGATCACATGTGCGAAGTGATTCGCTTCTGCGCTCTTTTTGGCGCTTCTGCAGTGTCGCCGGTGCGACTATATTTTTCACAGAGATGGACCTAGGCCTAGTAAGTTGAGTTCGATGATGCGAACGTTTGCTCACAAATGTGAGACCGCAGGTGCGTCTTTTCTGCTCGCAAATGCGAAGGGCGGTGGGCAGAACACTTAAATGTCGAGGGTTTGATCTTTTTAACATATTTTGAATTGTAGGCCTCGGTTTTGGGAGATCTTTTGTGGGTTTTTCAAGCAACTTATTGGGGCAAGTGTTCTCTACCCGAATCTTGTTATATCTTATGAATCCATTGCTATTTTCATCATTTAATTAGTGAACTAAGTTGGAAATTTGGGGGAAAATTTCAAAAACTTTCAAAATGTAAAATGATGATTTAAAGGACAAATTGATATCGGAAATTGAGAGTTTTAGTATGGTTGAACTCATATCTGAATGGGTGTTCGAGTTTTGTAAATTTTACCGGTTATGAGGTGCGGGTCCGGGGGTTGACTTTTTAGTTTTAATTAAAGATCGAAGCTTTATTATCCGGAATTATTTTCTATGAGATTTATTTATGGATTGAAGTTATTTTGGCTAGATTTGAGTCGTCCGAAGGTTGTTTCACTTGAGAGGGCCATTTTAGAGTATCAGTCTTACTTCTTTGAGGTAAGTATCTTGCCTAACTTTGTGTAGGGGAACTACCCCTTAGGATTTGAGTCTTTGGTGCTAATTGTGTCGTGTGAAGTCCGTGTACGCGAGGTGACAAGTACGTTCTCGGGCTTATTTGTGGAAAGTTGACATTTTAGGGCTCTTAGGTTCTTATGTTCATTAGATATGAAGTTGTTTTGTTATATTAAGTTTCTCCATTTACCAGTTTCACCTCTACGTATCTTAATTGAAATTAATGGCTTCATGTTCCACCCTTATTGCCTGTTTGACTCTTGTGTGCCTTAATTGAAGTTGTTGCCTCTTCAATTGTTATGTTATCTCTTCCTAATCGCGTATCCTTAATTGAAATTATTATTATCTCTTCTGTAATTGTATATCCTTATTTGAGGTTATGATTATTTTTTCTGTTGCTTATCCTTAATTCAACTTGTTGCATCTCTTCGCAATTGCTCTACCCTAAATGAAGTTTAGTTATCTTTTATCGTAGTTGCCTCATCCTTATTTGGAATCATTTGTTGCATATTATTTCTCCCTTTTTGAGCCATTCTTATTAAGACTAGTATTCCATGTTGTGTTTGTTCTTTGTGAGCTCGATCTTGTTACCCCCCTATTTTCGTATGTGAAGGTACGCCATAAATAAATTGATAAAAGCTCGGAAATGAGATGTTACATCCCGCATTTTTGTACGTTAAAGTTTCGTCATAAGTTAATCGACGTAAGCTCGGGAATGAGATTATTTTGAGATTATAAGTATTATGCTATTTCAAACAAGGGATAAGTAAATTCGTGAAGGTGAAAGGGTAAGCAAATCGTAGAAGATAAGTTTCATCGAAAGTTGTTATTTTGAGAAGGGAAAATACGATCCGAGCTATAATACCCGGTATTTATGGACTAGTATCATACAAGGTACCACATGACCATGATAGTAAGGTGTATAAAGTGTGTTAAAAGTGAGTAGTATTTTAAGTAATTTGAGATAATTTCTAATTATGTGGATTACTGGGTAATGAAAGATTACCTAGTTAATTAAGGAATTGATTGGGTAATTAATAATATTTTGGGGAAGATTAGCTAAGTAATTAGTATATTTTGATTAGCCTAATCCCCCAAACGTGGCAGCAACATAATGAGTCATTAAGTGACGATTAGATCACTTTGCTAGGTGGCACTTTGGAAAGGATTCTTGGGCTAAGCCATAAAAAACTCTAAAATTCACAAAATATATGGAAAGGGCAACGTGCTTTAGCAAAAGCCATAGAAGATTTCTCAAATTCAATAAGTCACATAAGATTAGGATTAATTCACTAGAGAGCTACGGGAATTCTTGGATAGCAAAGGAATCCATACAAAATTATACTGTGTAACAGCAACGGGATTTTGTGATTCTACGGGAGTACGGTGCAATCTTTCTCAAGAATATCATACGGATTTTTTCCTACTTCGATCTGCCGTCACGTGTTGTCGCAATTGACGTGTGTTAGAGGGATTTTCAAGAGAATCGGCTCAGGTATGTTAACGCTATCTCTTCTTTGTTTTGGCAAGATCCATACGATAGAAACGAAACGAGCAAATCCACAACTTCCATAAAATGACTCCATTCATAGAAATGCATATGTTCTTGAATTCTCATATGTCTTATTATTTTATCGTTTGTTCATGGGTCTCAGAAAATACGTAAGTTGATAAAGTTTATCTCATGATATTAATCAAAGGTATAGGGGTCTTATGACACTTCGAAAGATTTTATTAACGTACTTCTCATGCATTGCATTCATTTATACATGTACATTGACCCACAACCAGATGGCGTTATATACGTGTATATATGTATATATATGGATATGGGATATGGAAAAAGGTTACGGCATTATATACGCACCACCACCTGATCAACTGGTATACGTTGATGTTTTGTCCACAGTGGCCGAGATGATATGATGGGATGCCCTCAGAGGCTTGATGATGTTATGAACGCATATACCCATGCATGGTATGACATTTACGCATATGCATGACATTATAATATTAAATGATTCACAGAGTTATTCAGATATACATGTTGAGTCTTTTATTCCATGTTTCTCTCATGTCTATTGTTTACTGATTTTCATTACTTACATACTCGGTACGTTATTTGTACTAACGTCCCTTTTGCCTGGGGACGCTACATTTCATGCTCGTAGGTCCCGATAGACAGGTCGAGAGTCCTCCAAGTAGGCTATCAACTCAGCAGAAGATGTTGGTGCGCTCCATTTGCTCCGGAGTTGCTTATTTGGTCTGTATGATTTGGACGTGCATTGTTTAGTGTGGCGGGCCCTGACCCGACCTTTATGATACTTATGTACTCTTGGAGTCTTGTAGACATATGTCATGTACATAAAAGATGGTATGGCCTTATCGGCCTATATTCAGTGTACGTGTGATCATTTTGATCTTATAGGCTCGTATGTCTTATGTATAAGTTGGTATTACGTGTTTTATTCTAGTTATTCCACGGTAGCCTTTCTGTCTCATTTGCCTATGATAGCATAATACGAAAAGATACGTTATGTTGGTACTCGGTTGAGTAAGGTATTGGGTTCCCGTCGCGGCCTATCGGTTTGGGTCGTGACAAAAGTGGTATCAGAGCAGTTCTGTCCTAGGGAGTCTACACGCCGTGTCTAGTAGAGTCTTGTTTATGGGTGTATCGTGCATCACACTTCTAAGCAGGAGGCTACAGGGCATTTAGGAATTAGGACTATCACTCTTTCTTCTTGCTTTAGATCGTGTGGTAGAGCTCACTTATAACAATTCACATTCCTAAATTATATTTTATTCATAATACAACGATACCTACATCCAGAAGGATAGTTGGTAAGGGATTGAATGCGGTTGTGGAAAAGTTGAGTTGGAGGAACTCGAATTTGCATCATGCTTATGATGAGTAAATGTAGGGTCTCCAGCATATCATGTGTGTACTAAGACGTGTGAGCTTCTAGAAAAGGAGGCCCAATGCATGAATATCTATCCATTCATATGGTAAAAGAAATGAGAGATTCAGAAGGTAGATACAAGCTTCAACAAAAAAAAGGAGCAAGATGAGAAGGGTACGAGGTACCTAGTTAATGAAGATTATCGGCAGAAAAATATATAAGCATTGTGAGTTACCGTCAATAGTAACAGAGGTATGTATAATTGGCCACACCCATCTCAGTTATGCCCTACGGGGGCTAACAGGTGTATTTTAAGAGAAGGACGGGATATGAGGATCCGACTGGGGTTAGAGTAACCCAAAATTATGGAAGGATTGTTTGCGTTAGTTGACCTTTCCAAAGGATGTTGCAACTGTGCTAATAGATGGATTTTGAGACACCTAGATAGTGCACTCTAAAATAGTACAACTATATATGAGTACTACAAATATAGGATCTGGAAGCATTGAAGAGATAAATATTACCTTTGTGTGGATTCCGTCCCTAGTAGAGTGATAACGTTAAGCAATCCGAACAGCCATTCGATGGAGAAAAGGGGAGCTAAAAGCCAAAGAATGTCTTGTTGAAGTTTTCAGATTAAAGTGATAGACATAAATGTTAGCGGGAAATAAGAAGAGAGTCAATGAAGCATGAGTAAGATATGATACATGGATGACAACGGTATATTAAAAAGATGACAGTATTACAGAGTCTATAGTCAAGTGAAGGAAAAGACGAGAGGTGACAGGCCTTGAGACAACAAAAGAATATAGGCCATAAAGTCATATCCTTATTTCGAGAAATAAGCTCGTGACTCCAATGCGACTGCCAGAAGGAAAAGTTAGACTCTAGAGTAATAGAAATCAGTATGGGCTGGGGAACAAGATAAACTAAACAAGAAATAGGGACTGAGCGAGTCGATAATAGTCGGTATCGTGAGAATTTTAGATTTCGTTCTGGCGATTATAGAATGGACAACAGAAGAAGATTCATGAAAAATTTAGAGAATGGTCATTCAGGAAGAAGCTTCCCTAAAGCAAGCAATGTGAGCATAGTTAAGCTTAAGGGAGTGTATGTGCCAGTTATACTAAGTGTCACCCTCGTGAGTAAGGAATTTTGTTATCCTTGATACAGAAGGATTACCGCAAGGTGGGTAAGGGTCATCGATGATAGGAAAGGGCTCCAAAGATGAAGAGGTAAAACATATATAGGTAGATCATCGTAGTGCTAAATCTTAGTATTCCCCTAAAGGGGGGAATATGAAGTGATGTGGCGTTAAGTCAGAATTAAGTGGTTCTAGTAGCTATGGAGTGGTAAGGAAGAATGCGATAAAATTGAGAAAGGAATGAGATTGTACTTATCCAAATCTTACAGATATGCTACGATTCCAGAACATTAGGAAAACACGACATCAAGGAAAGGAAGTAAAGGTTCATGCCCGAGATGTTATTGATAGATAAGGAGCCAGTGTGAGACGTAAGTTAAGACAAAGGAAATAACCCAGGAAAGATTACGTGGAATATTGATATGAGAGTGGGCCAACGAGTAGTTAGTAGTTGATTCATGAAGAGCCTAGTTATCGCTAGCCAAGAGGATACAGACAAATCAGCAGGTCGTGCAAGATAAATATAGTAAAACCCAGTATAGTGAATTCAGCCTGCAGTTATAACATTGTAATACTTGAGAGATATTCAGATAGGAATCAGGGTATTTAAAGGTACCATATGAGTGTTACGGAAATAAAAGAGAGTGTCAATGTGAAGATGGTCAAATATCAAGTTCAGAAGCAACCCTACAAGCACAAGGGCGCGGAGGTAAGTAACCATGGATAATTATAGGCAAGGAAAGACATCAAAAATTTCGTCGAGTATACGATGTAATAAGATCATAGCTTTACAAGAGTTAGAGGGTCCTCCCTAAATACTACAATGAAATACTTGATGAGGAATTAAGGAAGAAGGCTTCAACCTAAGCTCAGTAACCTAAGGAGGAAATGGTCTAATAACAACAGTCTCATAAAAACATGGTATGTACTCCCTAAAAAAGTGGCACCTGTCGTGGATAATAAACAGGAAGTAAAAATCAGAAGTAATAGTCAAGATCATATGAGTGGTATGGAATTCCAACGTGCGTGAGAACTAAGATAAGCTAAGTATGCACGCAACAAGGGGGCAGAAAGACCTAGAAAATTAATAGCTTGCGTTTAAAAAACCTGAGAAGGAACGAAAAGAATTATTCGATTTATGACCCAGAGTACATTATGAACGCACTTAAGAGTTCGGATGTTTTGTAGATGCAGCATATATATTGACAATTATACAGACATAGAAGACTCCGGTATAAGTTAAAATAAAGAATTGAGCCCAGGGCATAAACAAAGGATTGAGTTGTTAGAAGATTGTATCATGAATATTCCATAACGCCCAGGAAAGGCTAAAGTAATAATTGATACCAGGAGCCGCATATCGGAAGATAGCTTAAGCCTACATAAAGGTTGATCAGAAGGAAGAGGAAACTAAAGAATTACACCAACCAAGTAAATCAGGAGTCTGGTTATTGGACCCAGAAAATTATGGGAATTGTGATTGAGAGCATTGCAGGATCACTCTTAATATCAGAGGTACAAGAGAGAAAGTACAACAACCATATTCTATAATGGCCCTACGATGAAGCCAGCTAGAAAAGTACAAGCCTCATAAGAAGTCAGTATGAAGCTCCCACCGGATTGTGTATGCACCAGAGGTGCACGTATTATAACAGAGCTTCAAGTTATGGACGTGAATTATACCTATGTGGAAGGGAGGTCATGAAAGAAATAGAAGATACGATGCAAGATTTTAAGGTAGTGAGGTAAAGGTGAACATCATATGAAATACTCAAATGTAGAAGGTTGTGAATAGTTCATACTTCCGATAAAAGGCTAGAAGCACGCGGATTCAGTATCCAGCAATGATAGCGGCATCGTTAGTGGCATATCTTCCAACCTATGGTTCTTACGTATCGAGAGGCCTAGTTAAGAGAGTAGAGAAGAGTTAGAAACGATGTGATGTCTCGCTTGACGTTCCAGAATAACACAAGGAAATCTATGGTGCAAGTAAGTTGAAGGGAGGTTGCGAGTAGTATAAATGGATATGTATAGGTCGCAAGCTAAAGTATGGTATAGCGACAAGGTTTTATAAAGATAGGAGTAAGGATAAGAAAAGGCAAGTAAGAAGGAGATGAGAATGCATAAGTCCTCAGGATTAAGCCCATTAAATAAGAGAGTTGATGGCTTCTCTAAGTTATAGAAATCTCGGGATAGCTTGAATAAACGTAAAGGAGTCTAAGACTAGCAGCATTTTAAAGAGATGGAATGTTGCCCTGGGAGTAGAATAAGTGTATAATTGTGATAAATGAAGGATGACGTTTGGGCCTTCGATTGAGTAATGATTTGATGAAGTGTACAGGATTCAAATACCCACGTAAGGTAAACCACATTGGGATGTTATGAGCATGGGCCTCCCACCAGCCCTTCGAAAGTTCGCGCCACGGGCTCGGAAGAGGGTTTTTGCGACACGATGCCCTCAACCCACTCCTTGAGTCGAGGTACTTCATATGGCATCCGAGAAACAGCTGCATCACAAAGAAACGATAAGAAGAAGGGCAAAATAAAAATGATAAACAAAATATTAAAGGCAAGATTATACTTACTTCATGTTCCATTTCTCAGGAAATGGCATGTCCTCGGCCACGATTAAGTTTGAGGTCTTCACTTGAGCGAATCGGCCCAACCAGCCTCGGTCCTGATCCTTGTCGGTGCTCGAGAATTGGGCTTTACTGGCCTGACGGACAAGTTTTATTAGCCCCCTTCGATAGAGTCGGGGACTGTACACACGCATGAGGTGATCGATGGTGAAGGGACACCCTTCGATCTTGTTTACAAAGAAGCAGAGGAGAATGACTATCCTCCAGAAGGAAGGATGAATTTGGCCTAACGTAACCTCGTACCTCTTATAGAAGGCGATGATGACCGGGTCTAAGGGGCCCAATGTGAAGTGATAAGTGTAAACGCTTAAAAATCCTCCACGTGGGTAGTGATTGCCTCCTCGGGCGTAGGCACCACCACGTTCTTACCAACCCAGTTGCAATCCTCCTTGACCTTGGAGAGGAAGCTGCCGGTGATCAAGCATATATATCTCGAGACTTGTTCGCACCAAACCAGAACCGATGAAGTTTTCTCAAACTTGAAATCAACATTGGTCGGGAACCCCACAGGAACGAACGCCTTCAAGGGGGGCTCCAGTGTCATTTCCTCAGTAGCAGCAGATGAAACATTTTCCTCTTTAGCCAGTAGCGAGGCAGAGGGAGTTTCTCTTTGGGGAATAGACTTGCAAATCTTTGCTATTTTTGTATGAAGATGAAGAAGACGGAATTAAATGGGCTACTCTTTAATAAGTTCAGATAAAGGGGGAACCCTTACGAAGCTCTTAAGAAATTGGGGTAAGAAGCAGAAAATGCAAAGGTTTTTTAAGGACAAGAGTAGGAAAATATTGCATGCAAAGTTTGAATGAATGAAGGAGGAAGTATTTATAGTTTTCAAACCACGGTTCAAAAACCTGTAGTGACCAATCAGCAACTAACGAACATTTAATGCCATTAAGATGTGACTGACGAGACGTTTCACTCATTTTGTCGTTTTTGGCGTAAAGTATCGAGACAAGGATCGAGGGCTCATATATTTTTTCGTCGTGTACTCTCCAAGAAATGAAGGGACTATCTATATACGGTAGAAACCAAGCTCATTTATTGCATGGCAGATCGGGGATGAAACATAATTGATTGAAGATCGACCCTAGGTTCCGTCGAACCTAGACACAAGGTTAGAATGCGTCTTCAATGACTCTGACTCCGAATTAGCTCGAGAAAACATCATCGAACCAAAATAAGGGAAGGCCGAAATATCCGTAACCGGTCGGATATCACGGAGGGAATCTCGGCACCTATCAATGAAACTGATTAAGTAGCAAATCATGAGATTTTTTTACCTTATATAGAATTATACCTAAGTAGGACTCTTCTACTATATAAAAGGGGTCTGATTATTTATAAAACACATTCCAACACGCATCCCAAAGCAATATTCTATTATTTCTAGTTATTATTATCTCATTACTCCGTTCCAGCACCGATTGTAGCATTTTTTACTTGAGGGTGACCAACCTTCAAGGCCAATATTGTTCAACTTGTGTGGTTTGCATTTACTTCTTTTATCATTAATTTCAATTTTAATCTGATTTCTCAATCAAGTCAGATCACGTATCGTTAAAACAACGTATAAATTCAATTGTTATCCGATTTGAGGGTAAACATAACTGTTCAAATAAGATATTTATTAAGCATGAGATCGAGTGATATTTTATACTAAACCGGTATGAACACTTTTATTTCAACCTTTGTGTTTTGTACTATTAAGTTATTATGCTTGTTTAGTTATCTTAGCATAACATGTCGGGTTTTCTTGACGGGTAAGGCTACTAGGCGCCAGTCATGACTCACGACTCAAGACCTTGTAGTTATATACAACAACAGTAATAATATATTCAGTGTAAATTTACAGGGTCTGAAGAGGATAGGGTGTACATAAGCGTTGTAATTCTATATGGTGAGAATGCAAGATCCACATCATGTGCTGTGAAATTTTACATAAGTACTTTTACAACATCAATTTTATCATTTATGTGTTTCTTTGGATAAAATTACTTATTTGGGTATCAGAATAAGTTCCCACACCAGTTACTAGATTATGTTATATTTTGCGATGGACATAATGGAGACCTTGACAATCACTAGCATTTATTCATCGTGTTATTGCTTGATCAAATTTGCGAGAATCATCCGAGTCGTGATCATTTAAAAAAGGGAATCTTACGAAAATATGCTAAAACAAGTATTAACTTATTAGCATCTAGCCATTAATCATAGACTTATTGATCTAAACTAAGAGTCCACCAAAATGTATAGAGAACCTGGTTCTCTATCAGTTTCCCAGAACACACATACACACAACTATATTTTACGTGAAAAACTCCCAGCTCACGGGATTAAAAACCACGACCTACACTCGTACGCTTTCATGTTCACTAACCGAGCAAACTTTAGATTACAACCTATTGTAACCTAGGAATTAAACTCTTAATCCTTCACCTATTTGCAATAACTCTATTGCAAGCCTCTTTGTAATAAGTCTATTACAAAGCTCACCACTTTGACTAACTCTAGTGAAAACACAAACACACGGTTTATGGTTTTACAAAATATATCCTACAAGATGCTTCTAACTAATCTGAGTAGGAATTACAAGTTATAACATTAACAAAGATACAATAATACTAAGGACACACGATAAACTCAGTGATGGGATCTGGTCCTTTGTTATGTTGCTACTTTTTTCTTCAAGCCTTTGAGTCAATGAAGGTGTCAGCACACTTGAGAGAGACTTAATGATTTAGAGTTTGCAAGTGTATATTTTCCCTTGCCTAATATTGGTAATATGTAAGTGAGGTCATCGGGATGATGTAAGCAAGTGTCTGGTACATAGCATACTCCATAAAGTGACTGTTGCACTATTACGTGTTCAGTGAAACAGTGCATCAACTTTTGCACCTGTAAGGAGTTGACTTGTAATGTGACCGCAGGAACTAATAGCCATATGTTCCTTCTACTATTTCTTTGACTGATAATGTTGGAACTTGTGCCATACATGTGACTTATTGTTCTGACCACTTTGAGTCTTTGTAATAGGTTCCCTATCTGGTTCTCATATGAAGTTTGTTAAATCATCAAAATACAAACTTAGAATTGAAGTTCCCCCTGAGAACCAGATCTCCATACAACTTACCCTGCAGATTTGTTTGATTCCCCCTGAGAACCTGTTTCCCTTTCGATCCCTTTCAATTTTCTTCCTCCTTTAGGCATCATAAAAAGAATATATGCAAGAAGTCCATCAAGGTTAACTCATGCCACTTGTGTGCACAAAGCATAGCTAAAAAATAGAGCACAAGTATATAACATGCATAGCAAAAGACTGAGATGCTCGTTAATTAATTTGAGGAGAAAATAGAGGCAGTAGTACTATTATTTACAAAACAAACACACAAAAAGCAAACTTAAAGTACCACAATCATAACAATAACAAGCCTAAAAGGGATACTGGGGTTAAGACAAACATCGTTAAACTAGACATTGAGAAGGGAATTGTTTAAGGGGCACTGGAAGAGGTAGGGAAGGATGAAGAGGCAAAGGCTTTGATAAGAATATCCACTCTTGCATTTGCCGACCACTACTCGTTTATCAGCTTCTCTTTCAGGTCCTCAACCTGTTTCCTAACGTCTGCGTTTTCAGTAGTCAAGCGGGCAACCTCTGCACCCTGTGCACTGCTAGAACCAGGTTCCTCCTTGGCTTGATTGAGCTGCCCCTCAAGGATGGCATTCCTAGCCTTCAGCATCCTTATTTCCTCGTTAGCAGCAGTCTGAGTATCAATTAACTGAGAAATAGTAGAATTGTTGCCAATACCCTCCCCCCCTGTCTATACACTCACATTCCTCCAAGGTTGTCATTGAGAATGTTTGCTTTAGAGTTCCCACTACTGCTCTTCCCAAATAGACTTTGAAGAATTAAAACACTCTAGTGAGCAAGAACCCATAAGGCAAACCATGGTTCCCGTCCTCACATTTTTCATATGTTCATTCATGATACCAGGCAGGTTGATGCTAGTGTATGCATCCAATGCTTCCATGAGGAATAAGTCCTCTTTCGAAGTAATGGAACGCCTCTTTGCACGTGGAAGCATGACCTTTTTCACCATCTTAAACATAAGTTGATACTCTAGAAGAAGGGCCTTCTTGTGCACCCGTTCCCCTCTCTGAACAGCATGAGCTGTTAGAATGATCTTTCTAAAGTCAGGGGAACATGTCCCTTCAACAGATGAGATCCCCTCAGTGGGCACCCCCAAGATACTTCCTAGAACAACTTCATCCATCACAAAACCACTCCATTAAACTTCAGGCATATATTTTTGTCTTCCACAATAAACAGGTCTGCGTAGAAACTACAACCTCCTCTTCATAAACCTTGGGACTTTGAATGGTAAACAGATGAGTCCACTTTTGAAACTCGTAGATTACAAACAGTTGTCTCATGCCTGACATTTCAGGAATGTTAGCATCAAACACTCTGCCCCATAGCACCATTTTCTTCTTCAGGTTTTCTCTTCTCTCAACTTCAGACACTTCAGCTTTGGCTTTCTAGGAGGAACCAAGTTCCTCTTTGTCACTTTCCTTCCTTTTCTAAGACTTCTTCACACTTTTCTCCTTCTTTTCAGACTTATCTTTCTCACCAGACTTCTTTTCTTCAACACTCTTCTCTTTATCAATCTCCACCCCTTTCACATACGATGCTCTCTTGGGCTTTGCAAGCACAGATTTCTTAGACGATTTATGAACTAAGGAAGAAGTTTCCTCATTCACCTCTTCATCTTCAACATTCACAATGTTTGCTAGAGGCACATTCTCCTCATTCACTAACTTTCCCCCTTTCACCAACCTTCTTCTTCTTTTTTTTCTCCTTGTTTCTCTTCAAATCACTCTCAAGAGTTTATTTCTTATGTTGCCTAGTAGTGAATCTTTTAAGAACGGGCTCTTTGGTAACTTCCCTACCACTTCTAGCAGCAGGAAAACTTGCCATAGTCGTATCATCATAGTCCTCCTCACTATTATCATTCCCTTCTTCAAACAAAGGTCTTATCTCGGGAATTACAAAGTCTAATGGCACTGTATCAAAGTGAGGAGAGGTAACAAGGTCAGCACTTTCCAGGGGCTCTTCTGTAGAGCATGAGGTTTCGTCCCTAGTAGGAGCAGAGTGATCTTCTTGGGCAGAGAGAGCAGGTCTCTATGTTGTCTCCCGTGTAGTACTAACTGGTACAAGGTTACCATAAGGCACCAATTCCCAACATCTAACTCCATTTCCTTATTCGTCCCCCTGATACCCAGCGGTCACATCACCACACTCATACTCCCCAACCAACCCTTTATCAGTAGCAACAAGTAACATATTCTCTATATCTTCTCTCTCACTCACACCCAACTGTGTAGTATCAGTAGATGCAAGAGAGGCATTAGCTGACGGAGAGGCAACATTCAGATCAAACGTTGGAGGAGGAGGAGTGATAGGTACTAATTATGCTTCACCACTACTAGCAACATCATCTTGGGCTACAGAGACCTCCCCAACTTGTTGACTTGAAGCCACTCGCCCCTCTTCTCGATGGGGTTGGAGAGGAAATAGTGTGTGGTTGTTGGTCTGAATTGGGGTTTCACTGGGTGATAGTTGAGACTCAGTCTCGTGCTATAGTGCTTCGTGAGACGAAGACGCAGTGAGAGCGACAATGGGAGCACTTGGAGACTCTGGATTCTGGGAAGACATGGTATTCTTTAAAGAGAAGGTTTTCTGAGTGAGAAAGGGAGTTTGATGGCTTTGATGTAGATAGTTGTGAAAAAGACATCTTTTAGGGTTATTTAGAGGGGATGAGGGACAGGTTACAAATGGGTGCAACAGACTACATAGACGGGTCGATTTGTAACGAGTGTGATGCTTGGGCTTACAAAGGATGACAGCGGACACATTTTAATGATGTAGCACCTTTATATCCGTTTAAAATGTGTATGAGTGTAAAAGGAACTACTAACCTGAGTTAAGGGAACTAGGTTCCCTTACTGAAATTTGTAAAGATGAGCCTCATTCTTCTACCAAAAAGCAATATCATGAGTTGCTTGTTCGCTCTGTAGTTTCCATGCGTGCTTACCTGTAACGGTACAGAATTGAGTTAGAAATTACCAACAAAACTTTTTAGCAGTTTACCTCTTCATTCCTTCATAGCCAATCATTGAGGGGCCTGGTGATCGGTTCAATTTTGCTAGTCCCAAATCTAGTCAATCTTTCAAAATTCTCTATGTTCAATGCTTTGGTGAAGATATCAGCTACCTGGTCCTCTGTTTGCAAAACTTCATATAGATGAGACCCTTTTCAACATTGTTCTAGAGAAAGCTTTGTCCTCTTATGCTGAATCGGGTTCTTTGACATGTTTAGAGCATTTATGTTGTCACACAGTAATGACAGGTAATCATAAAACACTCCAAAATCTTCCAGTTGTTGCTTGATCCACAACAACTGAGCACAACATGAAGGAGCTGCCACATATTCAGCTTCTGCTGTAGAAAGCGCAATAGAGTTTTGTTTCTTTGTACCCCGTGAAATCAAACATGATCCATGAAAGTGTTCCATCACAAATGTGCTCTTTCTATCGACCAAATATCCAGCATAATCAGCACAGCATACCCAATTAAGCCAAAATTGTCTCCTGAGAGATAGTAGAGGGTCGGGTCTTGTGTTCCTTGAGATACCTAAGAATTCTCTTAGAAAATTTCAGATGAGATTCCTTTGGAATTGATTGGATTCTAGCACATAATCTTGAACACAATGTCAGGTATGGTGGCAGTGAGATACAAGAGTGAACCAATGATACCCTTATATATGATTTTATTCACAACGGAACCAGGTTCGCCCATCCAAGTGAGTGGCAGTGGCAATGAGTTACACTCTATGTTTTCGTACATGAAAGTATGTCGAAAGTGAATTGATGAATGCTCGGGAATGAGATGTTATATCCTACATTTTGGGACGTTAAGGTTTCGTCGTAAAGTTAATCGACGCAAGCTCGGGAATGAGATTATTTTGAGGTCACAAGTGCAATGATATTTCAAACAAGTGATGAGTAAATTCGTGAAGGTGAGAGAAGAAGTAAGTCAAAGAAAATAAATTTTCGTCCAAATTTGTCATGTTGGGATAAAATACGACCCGAGCTAAAATACCCGATATTTATGGACTAGTGTCATACAAGGTACTATATGACCATGGCAATATGATGTATAAAGTGTATTAAAAATGAGTAGTATTTTAAGTAATTTGAGATAATTCTTAATTATGTGGGTAAGTGGTTAATTATTGGTTTAATGGGAGATTAACCATGTAATAAAAGAATTGTGGATAATTGTAGGTGGGGACAAAGCCCCCCTCCCCCCCCCCCCCCACGTGGAAGCAAGTAGAGGAGAGTCTACTAACTCTTGATTTAGGTTCTAGATTAGCAAGACACATGGGCTATCTATTTATCCCTCAAAAACGTTAAAGGCATGCATATATTAGTCTTCTTTACCAATGAGCTCATTTGGCATAAGAATTCCATTTTGGAGAAGATTTTGAAAGTTCATATCAGATTTTATATTACAATAAGCAACGACAATTATTAGGTTGGTAAAGAAATTCATACGAAATTACACTGCGTAATAACAACGAGATTTTGCAATTCTAAGGGAGTGCGGTGCGATCCTTCTCAAGAACATCATACGGGGTTTCCCTACTCCAGGTATGTTAAGGCTATCCCTTCTTTCTTTTTGGCATGATTCATACGATACAAATGAAACG
This sequence comes from Nicotiana undulata, assembly GCA_005239495.1. Lineage (NCBI taxonomy): Eukaryota > Viridiplantae > Streptophyta > Magnoliopsida > Solanales > Solanaceae > Nicotiana > Nicotiana undulata. The sequence continues at coordinate 30,408 of ML253973.1, forward strand.
AGCAAACGCACAAACGCCAGTGGTTTTGGGAGCTCTGCTGGATTTAGCTGGTTATCGATCGGTTCAGTTCAGGCACAATATTAGCATGAAATTGCAAACTTGGTGAACTTCTCTTATCATTAAAATCTGTGTTTGTACTTGGGAATACAAGTTATTGAATTCCCATTATGTATTGAAATGACCTTTGATTTTCAATGAACACAAAAAGTTACTGGATTCCCACTATGTATTAGAATGACCCTTCGAATTGTTTGGTTTAAGGAACAATTCGACATGGAAATCACCCCATATAATCGGTATGCATTGAGATAATATAATTTTATCAGTTGTCACTCTATTTTATATATCCAACATAGTAAGACAATCATTCTGCCAAAAGTTCTGGGTTTAAATTCATCACGATCTTTTCTCATCTTCTCTTGATATTTCAATTAATACATCTAAAGATTGTCAAGATAAAAATTGCTCCCAAGGGTGTTGCATAGTGATGAGTACACGAGTTTGATAACGAGGCATAAAGAAAAATTCATATCCCGGAATTTACGTATGTATTTCTAGTCTTGTAAGTTACAATATTCTCCTTATCAGGACTTCATATTCAATTGAGTATTTCCTTTT